>VZTY01014837.1:35641-70805 GCA_013400935.1 Turnix velox
TGGGGTCTCACCAGAGCCCAGTAGAGGGGCAAAATCACCTCTCTTGACCTTCTGGCCACATTTCTCTTGATGCAGCCCAGGTTTCATGCCAAAGCAAGTTTCTTCACTAATGAGACAACATAGTGAGGATATAAACGGGGTGTAGTTGACATTAGTGAGGATTTATGTCATGTTTTCTCAGGAGCATGTTGGCTCTGCCGCCACTCCGCACCTCAGCACCGGCATTTTGGAACAACACTCGAGGTTACTATTAGTGTTAGGGAGGAAAAAAACCCACACAAAATCCCAACCAAGATGGGGCTGGTCTATGCTGAATCACTTTTGGGGCTGGTCTATGCTGAATCACTTTTGGGGCTGGCAGCGAGAGGGGGGAGGTGCTGCCTGTGGGACCGACGGGGCTAAAGGGGACACGGCCCTGCCGGACCTCGGCAACCGATTGGCACATTGTCGTGGCAAATTTGCTGCACGGATAAAGGCAAGAGATGAGATGTGAAGATCTCTCACTGCTCTTTAAAAAGAAAAAAAGAACAAGCCTGAAGTATTCACCCTAGAGAGGGGGAAACAACCGCAAGTCTCTTCAGCGAGGGGAAAGCTCGACTCCCTTTCCCTCACGGCGCCATTAACTTGTAACCTCCCCGCGGCCGCTGTGTCAGGGCTCCGGAGAAGAGCCAAAGAGGGGCTCCGGAGAAGGGAAAGAGCCAAAGGGAAGCTCCGTGCTCTCCCTCAGCGCCCCGAAACCCTCCGGTGGGGAACGGGCCCGTCCCTTCAGGGAGCCGCCGCCTCCCTCCCGTCACCGCCCCGCCGCTCGCCTCAGGGCCCGTGTCTCCCGCCGCACACTTGCCATGGCCGCCGCTCCGCCGAGCCCAAACTTCCGTCGGCGACCGGGGCGACGGGGAAGCCGCCTCCCATGGCGGGGAGGAGCGAGATGGCTTGGCCCGGGCGCAGCGGGGAAACCGAAAGGAAATGGCGGCCCGGGTGATGCGGTTCGGTCTTGGAGAGGGAGGGGGGGAGAGCCTACCCCGGGCTGGCCCCGCGGTGAGGAGGCTGAAGAAGGAAGAATTCTTTCTCTTGCCTAGTGAAGGATTAACTCTTAGTTTCTGTAATAAAGGAAAATGTCTTATTTTCCCTCAAATCCACGCGGCTGTGGGGCAGGGGCGGCGCGGAGGCTCGGCTCAGGCCGGGAGAGCAAAGGATGGTGACGTGAAGTAGTTCTTAGAGTAAGTTTATAAAGTTATGCACAGGCAACGGAATAAGTTCATTAAGTTCTTCAAACTTCCAGTCAAAAGTAACTTGGCTCCAGTGTGTAGAAAAAGATGTGTTGCCGTTACAGAAACATCACTTTTATATTTTCTTCACTGATTTTCTTCACTGACGGTGGTTATTTATCCCATTTTTTACCTTCACGCCGTTTCCCCGGCTCCCTTTGGTTATAAAGCATCTGATCTTATCAGGATTTTAAGGCGGATACGTGCAAAAGTACACAATCTCTGTGAGTGCTCCGTCAGAACGACCTTTTTCCTTTAATAATTTCCTAATTACAAGGTAATAGTTGATAATTGTCCTGCCTTTGCAGGCACTAAACAGTAAGAGGTGCTGCGGTCCCAGCTATCTCAGCCCTCAGCAAATTCTGCATGAGCTGTGGTGCTGTCAGCCTTTTCCATTCACAGTTTCAACCCTCTTTATTGCCTAGTAACGGGGTCTCAAAAATGCTAATTATTATTAGAGTAATATTAGAATAATAATTGATGTACCCGAGGTATATCTTCTTGCACCAGTTTGCTGCATTGCCCTTTTCCTGCATGTAAAAATGTCAAGTGCAGTAACAAAAAGTTCTTCTCAATATTAGACCTGTGCTACTTTGAAGTTAAGATTATTGTTTCCAAATCGTTCCAGTTCCCAAATAAAAAAGGCAGATGGCAGAAAAGGGGAAAAAAAACCATCCCTCCCCAGAAAAGAATCCACCTCAGGCTTTGCACTTCCATTTTATTTCAAAGATCTTTTAGGATGACAGCTGGCAGGATGAACTGGAAACAAAACAGGGACTTGACACACTGAAAAATTAACTTGCCCTGAACTTTTTATGCCTTTTTTTCCAGCTGACTCCTCCCTATGTCTGGGCAGACAGACACAACAAAACCCGACAGACCCTCCCTATTTCACAGTTACAAAATAATCTGGTTTAGACAAAGAATCATCTCAGTTCTTGATTCCCTTAGTATTTTAAACTAAGCAAAATCACGAACAAAAATAATCAATGATATCACTGTAGAAGAAAATATTAAAACTGAATAATTAACCAGGCTACTTACTGTCTTATGGAGTTGCATGTGGCTTTACCATATGGATTTAACCCACTGGAGACCTGTCTAAAATCTGCAGACCTGCAGAAGGCAATCTCAGGTTAAGTTTCAAGTACTGGTAAAAGTTTTTCTGTGGTTTTATTTAATCAGGAACCTCGCCCTGAGCAGTGGCTTGCGCTGAATTTCTGTGCAGTCTGTGCTGTTACACAAAGACAGGCAGTTCCTTTCTTCAGGTATAAATTTCAGGATATTAAACTGCAGCATTCAGAACTTCCCACACCTCTGATGAAGTGAAAACTTGGAACTTGATGAGTTCAGCCACGTATCTGCTGTACAGCACATTCAGTATCCTCCTCAAACCAAACACACGTTGCTCCTTTTGACAGGTATCTGATGTTCTCTATCTCCCCACCACCGTTACTGGGCCTTTGGAAATGGATTTCAATCATGTCCTGTAAACTTTCTTCATCATCATCCCCCGTCTCCTGAATTCCTTTCAGCAGAATGGTCTTCTTGGAAACCCCGCAATAGAGCTGTCAAGGGGAGAAAAACAAACTCCTATTACAGATGAGCTGTGGCATGTTAAGGAAATAAACACACCCTTGGTTGGACATGACTGGGATCTTTGGTGATATTTGAAGACTTTGGATAGCATGGTGAACTTTTGTCAGGATTTCCATGGGCAAAACCTCCTCAAGCTGGTGTGTCCTCCACTCCTGAATGGATGAGGGGATGTCTGAGGACTCCAGGCAGCACTGCTCTATGCAAACCCATGCCAACACATGGCACACACCTGCAGGGAATGCTGTTGTATCTCCTCAACACACTCCAGTCTGTGCTTTAATTATAAAGGCCTGATGATTATATACACAATGCTGACATGATTACAGTCTATTCATACAGAGCAAAAGACAATTTCAGCGAGAATACCACGAGCAAGCAAGGAAGAGAAGTCATTATTTGGGTCGTATGAATGAATGAGCAAATGTTGCACAGAACTGCAAGGACCTCTCATTAGGGATGAACGTGGCGATGCTTTGTGACTTGAAAAAATATTGTGTCTGCTATTAACATCCTCCATACAAACAATTCAGTAGCTGCCTTCCATCTAGCACAGACATTATGTTGAGCCGTGATATAATTTGATCACGGAAAGGGCATGTAAGCCCTGGAAAAATAAATTACAGCTTTCACACGGCAAAACACAAGATTATCAGCAGAGCAGCACACTGCAGCCTCACAGTAAGTGTTAGGTTTCTCAAAGTGCATGACACAAGAGGAGAAAATTTTCCCTTTATCTCCTATTTCCCAATTATCTGTTCTGTTTTAGGGATTAACCTGGGCCAGATTCTTTTACCTGAAGCTTTTCCAGGTGTGCGTTGGTGTCTGGGGACACAGAAACCATGTAGCGCCTTCCACTTACAAAGAAAGGGTATTTAGTAAAGCTCCCAAAGCCATGAGTTGCTGTAATGGAGAATGAGAGAAAGAGGAGGAAGAGTAATGCAATCCAAAATGTATTTTGTAAGCATATCAAAGAACAGACTAATCTTTCTTATTAAATACTTGGAAACTAAAATACGACAGCATTCTGTAGGTTTTTTGCATGAATTTTGAAAAAAAAAAAGCTTATCTGGCATTCCCCAAAAGAGCAAAATAATTAAATACCACAAAAGCTGCTGAAATAAATCTAGAGCAGCTGCTCTAAATGGACATGGCTCCACTGAGCTTCACAGAATGTCATACAGTTGGGCAATCTGAATGCCTCTCCAGCTTCACAACAGCTAAAATAAACCACATTTTCCTGAATTTCCTCTTGCATTACAAGTGTCTGTCAATGCAAAGGAAAAAATAGGGTTTTGACAAAGTTGAGGAAGGAATAAAGCTCACAAGCTGCACATCAGGTCAAAAAGGAGTATGATGAAATAACATTTTATTTACAGATGGGTGGGTGAAACCACATCTTTTCCTCATCTGCTTCACTCTTGCTGGGAAGAATGGTAAAGTTAGCACAGAATGAACATGAAAGGGAAGGGAGAATGGCCAACAAGGCTTGTACATCTGGCTAACACTATATTACATACTCTACCTCCAGGTCTGAGAAAGGTAACGATGGCTCTTCGCGACTGCTTGTCGTAACTCACATCTTCTATTTCTCCTCCACCCAGCCCACACTTGTAGAAATGCAACTCTAATTTGTCTCTCATCCACTCTTGGGGGATGGAGAGCGCAGGTACTTCTGAAACCTTCATCTTCTTGCCAGAAATAGTGATGTGGAGCTAAAAAGATAATTCAGTGCACTTTGAGACTGAAAACACCCCAAAACCCCTAAGTGTAAAGCAAGTTCTTATCTTTATAGCTTCACATTTCAGAGGATTACCTCAAATTTGATCCCCATTTCAAGCTTAGAAGGCTTCACGCTCACATCAGCTACTTTGCTGTCCAGGTTCACAGTGTGCTTCCCCTTTTTTATCAGCCTCTGGGCAACTGAGGGAAATCACAAGTTTTCAGAAATAAAAGGCTTTGTTTAATCAGTATAAAACAAAAAATATCCCCCAGCCTCTTATGCAGAATGTCCCTTGGCATCAGTAAAGGATAAATAAAGAAATGCTTATGTAAATCTTCTCCCTTTGGCAGAGAAATACATCAGAGACATGGATTTTATGCCTAAAATACACATCATACCTTCTTCATCTTCAAAAGTGAGCAGTGCCTCGCTCTGATTCAGCCTGAATGGGATTTTGGCAGTTGCTCTAAAAACACAGTGAGTATCCGAATCGGGATAATCATCCCTCGTGCCTTCCATGTGACTGAAATTCATTTTCATTCCTGCTACTTTCTTTTTTATCTAATATTTTAGAATCAAGGCAGGAGGAGAAGAAAAAAAAAATTAGAGTTTATTGCAGAAGAGAAAAATGAACAGCAGTCTTTCCTTATGTGCCAGATACATTTTGGAAGTTTAACCATCAAGCAGATCAAGATCACGGCTGCTAAAACAAGTCTCACCTTTAACTGAACAGGATGGTTCTACTTGTCTGTTCCTGGGATTTTTGACAAGAAGTGGGTTGAATTTTTTTCTCTTTGATTATCTGCAAATTTAAACTTGAGCTTACACAGCAAAAAATTCAACTTCCATTTGCAGAAGCAAATACTTTTGGTGCCTAATTCTATGATTCTATGAAATCTAACACTTTTGCTATTGATAGGCAAGTATTCAGAATGAAAAAAAGGGGTTTTAAAAGCTGAAATTTCCTCGAGGGATATTCCAAAAGACACTTTGAGTACCAAGTTTAAATCTATTTAGTATCACTAATATTTCTCTAGCTGCAAATTGAGTTTCTTCTCACTTGTAGTAACATGAGAAAAGCTAAAATCAAGCTCAGTCCAGGCTAAAATAACTGCTACATCTGCCATAGAGTGGATGTACTTCCTTTATTCCACCCTCTTGCCCAAGAAATAGGAGAGTACTTAAAAATTACTATGTGTATTTTTATTCCAGCATCTTTCACATAATTATCTGCTTTTCTTCATTCCTCTCATGTTTTCAGTGTCTCACACACTTGTTTCCATGTCTCTAGACTGCTTCCCATTATCTCATCAGGTGAATTAAGGAATTAAAACTTCAAGCTGTATTTTATATTACAGTCAGTAGAACAGCAGATGAACACTTGGCCCCCAGAGGTCTAGAACTGCCAAAATAAATAAAAATCTGCACTTTTCTAAGACAAAACTGCAAAATATTCCAGGTTTTACCTGGCCATCACGTGGAATTGCTGAGCTACATTCTGCAAGGGCTTCTTTCAGCTTTTCAATCTCTCTCTTCAGCTCAGTGTTCTCTTGGGTCAGTTCAGAGAGTTCTCTCTACAGCCCCAAAAAGCATTAGATGAAAAAATTACAAATACAGAAGACAATATTTCAGCAAAATGTGCAGATGTTAGAAATTGTTTAAATTTTTATTTTATTGCACTGGTATCTTAATCTGCCACAGGAAAACTATGCAGAACATTCTGCTTGTGCACTTTGCAAACTGCTAAAGCCATTTAAGCTGGAGAGGAAATATTACTCTTATTTTCTTTCATCAGCAACTCCTCCACAGCTCCCCAAATACTATCAGGCATGAGAAAGCCCTCTCCATACCTCATCAGTGTCCCTGAATGTAACATTGTCCTTTTGCTGTTTATCTTGAAAGTCCTTGAGCTTTATCAGCTCCTCCTCTGCTTTAAGGCACTCTTCTTCGGCACTTAATTTATACTGAAGAAGCTCAGTTTTTACTTTTTCAGCTTTTACAACTCTTTCCTGGCGAGTAAAAAGAAAAATATTAATTTCTTTTTAATCCCCTCCATTGGAACAAACAAAACCTTAAAAAAGCCCTTTAAATTTATTTATCTATTAACACTTTGGCTAAATATTTTTTCTTAGAAGTGTAGTCTGAAACCAGCACCACTGAAGGACAGAGAACAAGTCAGACAAACATTATTAACTGGGGGAAAGCTGATGTGGTTTTAGAAGGATGGACCACAGGTCTTTGTTTAATCTTTATAAAACTACAAGTATTCCCTAGCCTCTTAAGCAAAATGTCCTTTGGCATCAATAAAGGCTAAATAAATCAATGTTTATGTAAATCTTTTCCCTTTCTCAATGAATACATCCACCAATTCCTACAATTGTATACTCTTTCCAGAACTCACCTTCCACATCTTCAGTTCTTTTTGAAGTTTTTCCATCTCCTCTGGTGGTGAGCCAGAAGGATCAGGGTTTAACAAAGTCTGGAGAGAAAAAAGGAGGCACATACAGGTTTTCTCCCCCATTAGGCAAAAACTGAGACACAGCAAATAATTAAAATGAGGCTTTGGAATAAAAATTAGTAAAAAAAGAAAAACCCTACAGCTGGATGAATAATTTGGCCACAGCAGATTTTGGTCTATGTCCATTAATGAAAATTCAATGTATTTTGCCTGTGTGCCTATTTGATGTTTTTATCCAATTATGCAGCAAAATATGTGGAGAGTGAAACGTTTTGGGAAACTAATTGTGTTTCATAATTAAATCTTCCAGGAATCTGCATGCCAGAGGACAGCATACACCACGTAATTTTTACAAAATGCATTTCAGGCACTTTGGCCAAACCATTGAACTATTTTAAAGGCTGGATAGAACCAAAAATTAAGCAAATAGCTCCCAGTCAGCAATCATCATTTTCTAACTATCCTATTGAAAATATTCTCTGGCTGGAATTTTGATAAATGTTAAAAGCAAGCTGTCTCTGTTCTTTCACAGGGAACTAAGCCACTTAAAACTACAAATGTTTACCCATGTGCTTTCTCAGCATTTCATAGAATCATAGAATGGTTTGGGTTGGAAGGGGCCTTAAAGATTATCTAGTACCAATCCCCCTGCCATGAGAAGGGACACCTCCCACTAGACCAGGTTGCTCAATGCCTCATCCTGCCTGGCCTTAAACACCTCCAGGGATTGAGGGCACATCCACAGTCTCTCTGGGAAGCCTCTCCCAGGGTCTCACCACCCTCACAGCAAAGAACTTCTTCCTTCTCTCCAGCCTAAATCTCCCCTCTTCCAATTTGCATCCATTCCTCCTATAGTCCTGCCATCCTGAACCCTAGTAAAAGCTACTCTGAGGTCCCCCCTGAGCCTTCTCTTCTCAGATAATTCTCCTCTAAGAGAATGTATAAAGAATATGCAGGCCTAAAGAGAAAAAAATGTCCAAAAGGGGTAGTTCCAAACTCATAGAGACTGAACAATAAAAAGTAACATCAAGCAGGAGGAAGGTGCTACAAGCAGCATTTCAGAATTGAAGAACTGGAGGGCAGAAGTTCACCAGCACAGGAAAACTCCAACTGGACGCAGCTCAAGAGGAGAAAGAATTTTTTCCTCTTCTGTTTTGTTTCTATGACTGCAATATTCTGCAGAAAAAGAAGAAAAAAGAAAAAAAACCCAAACCAAAACAACAACCCAAAGAGACCTGCTGAAACAATCCCTCCCTTTTAATTAAGATTACATAAAACTTGAGTGCGAACCACGGAATTTCGATGTGGCAAAGGTCCACATGAGATAACCTCCTCCATTCCCTTGGGAGTGCTGGGTATTTCCTAAAAACAATAAAATAGAGAGTAATTTCTTCCACTGCTTTCTCCACTTTTAAATGGATGCCTCTTGAGCAACAGGGAAATCCCCATCTGTGGGTAACTTCAGAACTGGAGGAAAAAATTTCTTTGCTCACGGGACTGAGCGCAGGGAAGCAGAAGGATGTATGTGCAGGTGAGAAGGTATGTCTAGATTTTACTGAAAAATTCCCTAAGAACTTTGCAGTAAAAATCTGAAAGAAAAATAAAATAAGAAAAGCTTGAATGGGAAAAAAAAAAAGAAAAACAAAAGGAATTCCAGGGGAAGTCCCATGCAGACAACTTGCTGCACTGCAGGAACTGAAGCCAGGGAGGAAGAAGGAAAAAGGAAATTCCTCTTAAGAAGCCTCCAGATGAGTGAGTGAGGTAGGAGAGGGAAATTCTAGCAAATTCTGTAATGCAGACACTCTGGAATGGTGCTCTCCCTGTGGAAACGAGGTGTCAGGAAAGGGGGATGTCCCAAACATGAAGGGATGGAAGAAGGCAAGGCCAGAAGGTTCAGGAGCACTGCCCTAGCAGTCCTAGCACAAACCTTCCCTCACAGATCCTACTCACAGACTTCCTTTTTTCCAGACAGCACAGGAGGAAATACTTACAAAGCCATTGTCTTGTAAAGAGAGAGGTGGGCTTGTGAAATCCATCACAACCTGGAGGGGCAAGAAAAGAAATTAAAACATTGTGTGTGTCACTTTTGCAGCAGCAGCAGAACAGAATAGCAGAAGCTGTGACGAGCTAAAAGAATTTTTAAAGGTAAATGCTGTATCATTTTATGGGCAAAAGTGAAACATATTTGACAGCTTCCTTCCTGACCAAGTATAAAAGCCAGAGACACCTGAGGAATTCTGTAGAGCACAGTATCATTTTACAGGCCTGAAACTTAGGTGTTTACCTTTTCACTGCCCGTGTTCCATAATCCCATTTAACACGAATGAAAACCCAATTCCTTTATGCAGCAGATAGTGTAAAATCTGCAGTCTGTTGCAAAAACAGAGGCAGATAAAAAGGAATTTAGAGAAGCTGATGGGCCACTCATCCACAAACAGATGCCATGGGATGCAGCTTCCCAAGCCTGTGGACATGCGACAAGCATGAGGGCTGGGAATGGCAGGTGAGAGTGTCTCTAAGTTCCTCTGACAATTGCCAGGACCTAGGAAGAGCAACTTGGACCTAGGAAGATGTCCAACTTGGCTGGACATCAGTGCCCTGACCCAGGAGCATCCCAGCTCAGCTGGACGTCATTGTCCTGACCCAGGAGTATCCTAACTCAGCGGGACATCAGTGTCCTATCCCAGGAGCATCCCAGCTGAGCTGGACATCATTGTCCTAATACTGGAGCATCCCAGCTTAGCTGAGCATCAATGTCCTGTCCCAGAAGCATCCCAGCTGAGCTGGACATCATTGTCCTGACCCAGAAGCATCCCAACTCAGCTGGACATCATTGTCCTGTCCCAGGATCATCCTCACTCAGCTGAACATCATTGTCCTGACCCAGGAGCATCCCAGCTCAGCTGGGCATCAGCATCCTGAACCAGGAGCATCCCAACTGACCTGGACATCAATGTCCTATCCCAGAAGCATCCCAACTGAGCTGGACATTGTCCTGACCCAAGAGCATCCCAGCTCAGCTGGGCATTAGTTTCCTGACCTGGGGACATTCCAGCTCAGCTGGGCATCAGCGTCCTGACCCCACTGGACATCTCATACTTCCACCTGGAAATGCTGAGCTTGGTTCTTCCCCCACACTACCGCCCCCATTGTTTCAGCTGTGCGGCCATCTCTGGCCAAGAGCGCAGGGAATCCTCCTGCTTTGCCCTGAGTAACCCAAACCTCCTCCCTTGGGCAAGGGGACGGCACCTTCGCCTGGCTTCTCCCCAAGACAGCCAAGCTCACCCACCTCTGCCCGGCCACGCTGGCTCTCGTCTCTCCCTTCTGTGACCCCAACCAGGGGTCCAACCTCCGGCCGCAGCCCCCCGATGTCCCCGTGGTACCGAGGGGACGAGCCGGGGCTCACACGCCTCGCGGCGCCTCCGCCCGCCGCCGCCACTGGGGATTTGGCTTTCGCTTTCGTTTCGCTTGGGGCGGAAGAGCGGTTACCGGATAATCCCCGCACCCTTTCTCGGTGGCCGGCCCCACAGCTCACCCGGTTCTTTTCCTCCAAGTGACGTGGAGGAAGGTGGTGCCGGCTCGGCAGAGGGCAGCCCGGCCACCTCCCCATCTCCGCGGGGCGGCCCGAGGGGAATCCGCCGCCCACCCCCGGTGACGGGCTCCGGGGAGCACCCCCACCCCCGGTGAATGTACCCTGGCTGTCGGAAAACAGGGAAATCTCCGAAATGATGGGGAGCGGGTGGTCTGAGAAGGGTTCAGGGATCTCCCCCCTCCGTCCGCCACCCACGACCCTCCTGCTGTGTCATCTCCTTTTTGCCCATGTCTTGGTTGGAAGCCTGGGTGGGTTTGACCACTGGGTTTTTCTATGAAGTGACTGAAACTTGGCATCCTCAAGCTGATTCTGGCAAATCTGGTTTGTTTATTTGTCCGTTTGTTTGTTTTCAGCTACGCTTCCTAGGGTGGTTTCATCTGGGATGGTTTTTGGGCTGGTTTCAAACTAAGGGCTGGACCACGTGGCTCTTGAAGGTCCCTTCCAACCCTCTGGTTCTATGGTTCAGTACCAATAATAGATAAACTTATGGCTGGAAACCTTCTTCCAGTTTAAGTATGCCCTGCTCCCAGCAAGTCCCAATCCTGTGTTGCCAGAAGGACCGTGGTTTTCTTCTGAAGTTCCCAGTTGAGATTTGTAGATTTATAAGGAGTTTTTCAGGAGTTTATCAATGCAGACTGCTCAGAGAACTTCTTGTACTTTTACTTTATATTTTATTCCTCGATTTTCTCCTTTAGCCAGACTCTTCTGAGGTTACCAAATTGATGCTTTACCCTTTAGTCTGATCCATATGTGGCCAATGCTATAGAAATCATTGACATACCAACTCCCAGTCAGCTCTGTTATGGTGAAGGAACTCTGCCCAGCTCAGTATCTCCAATAGTTTTCCTTCACCAAACAAGCACAAACACTGTTCTGCTCAAATCCCAAAGCTGACCATAGAAACAGCATTCCCATTCCCTGGAGCTCAGAGAAACCAGGCACTTTGAGAGGACTTTGACTTCCCAACATGAGCAGGGCAGCTGGAGAGCAGCCTGCCACTCTGACATTTAGATCTGAAATCTGATGTACTTAGGTCATAACACAATCACCTCCTCCTCCCTGGCTACTCCAGTTCAACCTCTCCCTTTTACTCATCTCATTAGTAACCAGCTTTGTGTTTATAGAGCAATAGTAAACACAGTCACCCATTGTCAAGGCACAGCTGATTGAATTCAAGATTTACAGTCTGTTGAGACACAATAGATGCATTTTCAGTCCTCCACAAAATCTGGGCAATGTCTGTGCCCTAGAACAAGAGGAAAAGAAAACACCTCTCTTATGAGGGTAGGCTGAAGAGAAGAGAAGGCTCACAGAGGACCTCATAGCAGCTTCTCAATACCTGGAGGGGGCTACAGAAGGGCTGGGGTAGGACTTTTTAATAGGGTCCAGGATGGCAGGACTAGGAGTTATGGATGCAAATTGGAAGAGGGGAGACTTTGGCTGCAGATAAGAAAGAAATTCTTTATTGTGAGAGTGGTGAGACACTGGAAGAGGTTGCCCAGAGAGGTTGTGGATGCCCCCTCAATCCCTGGAGGTGTTTAAGGCCAGGCTGGATGAGGCACTGAGCAACCTGGTGTGGTGGGAGGTGTCCCTGCCCATGGCAGGGTAGTTGGAACTAGATGATCTTTAAGGTCCCTTCCAATCCAAACCATTCTATGACGAGCCAGCACCTTGAGATGTCAAGCATCTGCCTCTCATAAATATATAAGTCCATTTCTAACAGAAGCAGCACAATGACATTAATACTCTCCACCAGTCTGCATGATTTACAGGAAGGATTCCCAGCAGCATCCAGCAGGACTTGGGAACGTTTCAGCTTCCCTGAGATGTGTGTCCCAGAAGGCAGAGCCATGAGGCAATGCAGTGCTCCAGTAAATAGTCCCAGCACTGGCCACCAGAAAGCAAACATTGAAGCAGAGATCAGCTATGTTGTATGTTGTTGGGCTTGAATCACACCCCAGCCCCTTGGCTATAAATCCCATGTTAATGGAAGACTCCTTCCAGGTAATGCTGCTGGTGCTTCAGTGAGAGCTGCTGGTTTATAGAGGCAGGAAAAATTCTAGTGTGCAGGACATATGAGAAGATCTAAATAAGAGAGAGTAGGAGAGGGAGGTTGAGAGGATGATCTGGGGCTGGAGCACCTCTCCTACAAGGACAGGCTGGGAGAGCTGGGGCTGTTGGAGAAGAGAAGGCTCTGAGGAGACCTCACAGCAGCCTGAAGGGGCTCCAGGAAAGCTGTGAAGGGGCTGTTTGCCAGGGCATGGAGACACAGGACCAGGGACATTGGTTAGAAACTAGAGCAGGTCAGGGTTAGATGAAACATGAGGAACAATTCTTCCCCATGAGGGTGGTGAGACACTGGCCCCGAGGTGCTGGAGGCCCCAGCAATGCCTGGAGACATCCAAGCCCGGGTTTGCTGAACCTCTGAGCAACCTCATCTAGTGCAGAATGTCCCTGGTCACTGACGGGGGTGGGACTGGGTGGCCTCAGAATCATAGAATCATAGAATGGTTTGAGTTGGAAGAGACCTTCAAGAACATTTAGTTCCAACCCCTCTGCCATGGGCAGGGACACCTCCTACTAGACCAGGTTCCTCAATGCCTCATCTAGCCTGGTCTTAAACACCTCCAGGAATGATGGGGGATCCACAACCTCTCTGAGCAACCTCTTCCAGTGTCTCACCACCCTCACATGAAAGAATTTCTTTTTTATCTCCAGCCTGAATCTTCCCTCTTCCAATTTACATCCGTTATTCCTAGAAGGTTCCTTCCATTCCAGTGAATAATGATCAGAATCACAGAAATCTGGCTTCACCATGTTATTTTGAAATAACAGCCAGATTTATTCCTCTATCTTTTCTTCCTTGTGCTTGGACAGCATGTAGAAAATTCCTGGATTTTCTTTCTTTACTTGGCTCTCTGTACCAGTGCCTCTCAGTAATTATCTTTCCCAGTAAGAGCATGTGGGCAATGAAGCCCTTACATCAAAGTGTAGGATATTCATGCAGTAGTTTCAGTAAGATTTATCTCATCTAACTTTTGGGGAAAGATGATTCATTCACCACTACAGCTTCATGACTGTGCTCCAAATCTGGGATATTGATTGATTCTTTTTATTTGATGCAGCTGTTAATATTCAGAGACTTTCTGGAATAACAGCCAGCAGTCCAGACACAACTAGCTTGATAGCTTTTGGGGTTGTTATTCCTGGAGAAGAGACCTTCTAGTGGTCTCCCAGTGCCTGAAGGGGCTGCAGGAATGCTGGGGAGAGGCTGTTTGCTAGGACATGGAGATACAGGACGAGGGGCAGTGGTTTGAAACTAGAGCAGGGCAGGGTTAGATGAAACATGAGGAAGAAGTTCTTCCCCATGAGGGTGGGGTGACACTGGTCCAGGTTGCCCAGAGAGGTGGTGGAGGCTCTATCAAGCCTGGAGACTTCCAAGGGCAGGCTTGCTGAGGCTCTGAGCAACCTCATCTAGTGCAGGATGTCCCTGTCACTGCAGGGGGTGGCACTAGATGGCCTTGGAAGGGCCCTTCTGACTTAAAACATTCAACAAGTCTATGATGACTCCAAGAGTTGTCATATCAGAAGCAGTAGGAGTAATCCATACTGCTATTCAACTATTTCCAGCCAATTTGTGCAACTGGGCAATTCCAGGGTCATGATGCAATGCCAAGAATATCAGTGAGCACCATCCCAAAGGCTGCAGTTGTGGTATTGCCTGTAGAAGACAGCGATCACAGACACCAGCTTATTTCTCCTGAGCTCACAGGATGTGAACTGAGCCCAAGCATAGAAGCCAATCCACAGCCCAGAGGGTTAGAAAATGGGTGACAGAGATCTCATACATCATACTGAATGCAATAAAATAACACATGAAACAAGCTGATAAAATAATGAGTCACTGTGGCATTGGAAAAAGTCAGAAAATGGATTTCCTCACAAGCTGAAGCAGACAGCTGGAGGGAGGAGAGAAATGGTGGGGTAGGAAATGAGTGTTGCAGACACAAGTTTGGGGTCTTAAGCAATGACTGCTGAGACTAATCCACCCAGTGTGTTATCACTGTATCCATCTCTTTGGGTTTCGGAGAGGAATTTAGAATCATTCTGCTGAGCATTGATGTCTATGGTTGGCTTTTACAGGACCCTGGAGCTCCAAAGGCATCTGCAAGACCAAGGACAGATTCTGCCACTGAGAGTGCCCTGGAGGGTGAGCTCGTGTTGGGTTTGCCACAGGACACCCCGTGGAACAGCTCTGCATTCCCTTAGAAAAGCTGACATATCACACAAAAGAGAGGTAATAAGAAAGGAAATGATAACTAATAGAGGGAGGAGTAGAGTAGAACAATGGCTTTTGGAAACAGGAATGCTGAGTGATGGAGCTTGACTGCAGAGTGTGTCTGAAGGGAGTAGCATAGAACCATAGAGCTGGAATGGCCCTTAAAGGCCACCTAGTCCAACCTTCTGCAGTGACAGGGACATCTTGCACTAGATGAGGTTGCTCAGAGCCTCAGCAAACCTGGCCTTGGATGTCTCCAGGCTTAATGGGGTCTCCAGAACTTCTCTGGGCGACCTGGGCCAGTGTCTTTAGCAGTGCTTGGAGAGCTGTGTGATGGACTTTATGGGAAAATAGCCCAGGATGCAGTCCTAAATTTCTAGGGCATCCCTTTCCAGATCTGCAGTTCTGGGCAGGTGGCCTCCTTCCAGCTGGGATTCACAGCATAGCTGGATGCCCTGGGGATGGGGATGTGAGCTGCCGAAGAGGAAAGCAGAGCTTAGCCTGTTTTTTTGGGGTTTTTTTTGTTAAAAGAGCAGTGCACTAATGCTCAAAAGCCAGGGCAGCAAGAAGGCATTAGACTCCAGGAGTCTGAAGGAAAGAGTGGAAGAAAGATCCTGAGCAGGTAGCCCCTAATAAATTAGGGATTTCCTTGTTGCTCTGGATTCTTTGCCCTTCCCCAGAGCCTTTGTGTGTTTTCCATAGCTCTGTTTCTGTAGCCACTGGCTAAAATGCCTGATGATTTCAGTAGCCTCCAGCTTTCCCAGAGTGCTGAGGTTAGGGAGGAGTGATGCAACGCTGGGATATTAGTTCCACCCTGGGACTAATAAATTCCTTTTTAATCTGTCTACCAGGCGTATCAACCAGAAACAATGCAGAGCAAATTGCTTCTAAGGCAAATTTTTCCAAAGTATTTAGATACCTGGCAAGATTTTTGCAAGCCTTTGTGCATAAACTCAGGGGAGTATATTGCTTCTGAAAACATACTGTCTGCCTGTGTCCACCTTGGGGTATGAAAACAATGTTTAAGATCTGAGATGTTATCAGTTCTTTGCTGTGAGGATGGTGAGACACTGGAAGAGGTTGCCCAGAGAGGTTGTGGGTGCCTCCTCAGTCCCTGGAGGTGTTTAAGGCCAGGCTGGATGAGGCACTGAGCAACCTGGTGTAGTGCAGGAAGGTTGGAACGAGATGATCTTGAAGGTCCCTTCCAACCCAAACTGTTCTATGATATCTAGAGGTCAGAACATAGAATCATAGAATATGTTAAGTTGGAAGAACCCACCAAAGGCCATCTTGTCTCGCCCCCTGCAGTGACAGGGACATCTTGCACTAGATGAGGCTGCTCAGAGCCTCAGCAAGCCTGGTCTTGGATGTCTCCAGGCATTGATAGAGCCTCCACCACCACTCTGGGCAACCTGTCCCAGTGTGTCACCACCCTCATGGGGAAGAACTTCTTCCTCATGTCTCATCTAACCCTGCCCTGCTCTAGTTTCAAACCACTGCCCCTCATCCTGTATCTCCATGTCCTAGCAAACAGCCTCTCCCCAGCTTTCCTGCAGCCCCTGCAGGTTTCCAGCCCGTAGATGCTGTGAAAGCCCACAGGAGCCTCACTGAATGGAAAGGTTCTTAATGAAATTAAATGCTCAGAGTTAGATTGTGTGAATACCTGTGCTCTGTCATAAGCCAGTCAAATAATCATAAACAGAGTTAATTAAAGCAGGTCCTGATGAATGCTTATTTACTTTAATGACAAAGAAAAAGAATAACTAAGATAGTAACATTGTTTTCTTTGTAGGCAGTGCTCTGCATTTTGCAACAACTCATTTGCAATGATTTGCAATTAAGCAATATCACACTGAATTTTTACTGTGCTCTTTATTTTTGTTATTAGTTCATTCTCTCCCCTCGGTGCATTTGAGCTGTTGCCAGCACAGGGATCATTTTCACAGTGCCACACAACTGAGGAGCCACATCATTAGTGGAGATCCATAAACAGAGTAAAAAATTACATTTTTTTTTCTTTTTTACTGAAGTAATTATTCACTGCAATTTATTCATTGCCCTTGGTAGGCATAAATAACATTCCTTGCTATTTCACACATGAGAGGGTTTCTTAGAATTGCCCATTTTTTTAAAGCAAATGAGCTTGGAGGAGTGTTTTAGTTCCCCAAAGTACTTGAACACAAATTGTCTCCATGTGGTTGAATGTCCACCAGTGACTTGGCTCTCATCTTGCTCTCACCAATGTAAAACTAGTTTATATAGAATTTGTGTACAGCAAAGCTGGAGAGGGGCTGTTTGCCAGGGCATGGAGACACAGGACAAGGGGCAGTGGTTTGAAACTAGAGCAGGGCAGGGTTAGATGAGACTTGAGGAAGAAGTTCTTCCCCATGAAGGTGATGAGACCCTAACCCAGGTTGCCCAGCGAGGTGGTGGAAGTCCCATCAAGCCTGGAGACATCCAAAGCCAGGTTTGCTGAGGCACTGAACAACCTCATGTAGTGCAGGATGTCCCTGTCACTGCAAGAGGTGGGACTGCATGGCCTTGGAAGGGCTCTTCCAACTCAACACTTTGAAGATCCCTTGCAGCATTGGATCCTCTATGACATCCAACGATATGACAAGGGGCAATGGGTGCAAGCTGGAGCACAGAGGGTTCCACAGAAATAGGAGAAAAAATTTAGTCAGGGTGAGGGTGAGAGAAGAGTGGCACAGGCTGCCAGAGAGGGTGTGGAGTCTCCTTCTCTGGATTCAAACCCCACTTGGACACCTTCCTGTGTGACCTGATCTGGGTGTTCCTGCTCTGGCAGGGGGATGGGAATCAATGATCTCTCCAGTTCCTTTCCAATCCCTGCCATTCTGGGATGCTCTGTTTTTGAAGCTGCACAGCTCAGCCACAAAGGGCATGTGCAGGGCAATCTGTAGATACTTAGTGGTAAACTCTCTCTTAGCATTTCCTTTAGCATTTCCCTTTAAATCTGTTCCACTTTGGCTGGAAAACTAAATGCTTTTTCTGTCAGAGAGGAAGAGGGAATCATTTGCCTACAAACACTCAAAGAGCAAGACCTGGGCTATGTTCTTTACTGCATTTTCTGGTTTATATTCAGAGTTCAGAGGAAAATCCTCACGTGGCTTAACTGTGGGACTAAATTCTGTGCATTTGTCTCTTTGCATCCATTGATTCTGCAATTGAATGTTAATATTTGCACTCACACACACAAATACACCCCAAAACTGTTGCAGTTTGCCTGTCAGTGGCTGGAGTTGGAAGGTACTTTTGCTTTTAGGAGTTTCTTGGCAATCTTCAGGGCTTGTTTGTCTTGGCATCTCCCTGCCACGTTACCCATTCTGCAGCATCAGGTTCTGAAAACTTTGCTTACAACATCTTGAGATTATTTAATGACTCTTGTGTCATTTTAAAAATGTGAGCACAGAAGGACATCCATGAGACACCTGTAAATTTCATCTGTATTTATTTGTAATTTCAAGAGGTTGGACTGTTTTATTTAGAATTTCAGTCACTATAGGATTTCAACTGACAAATATTTTAACTTGGCAAACATTCAGATTTTTTATAAGTGAATCCATTATACTCTGCTAACATCTGCTTTTAATAATCCCAAATGTTTTGGGTTTATTCTGCTTTCACACGAAGGTTTTTGTTTGCCCTTGTTTTGTTTTTTTTTTAAACTTGAGCACCATTACACAGCAGCCTTGTTTCTTACCTCGTTGATGTGCTGATAAAAATGGACATTGATTTCAGGGAGGATTAGAATCTCAGACAAAAGAGAGTAAATTTTGAAGGAGCTGTGAGGCTAAATGCTCTCCGAAGGTTTAATTTGGCATTGTGACAATAAATAGTGGAACCATTGGCTAAATAAATTCTCACATTATAGAATTCTTCTGAAACTGCACCATGTGAAGCACAGAGGGGACAGAAGAGGTGAGGGGATATTGTTAGAAATTCCTTCTGTCTTTAAATCCAACGGATGTGGGAACATCTAGAATTTACCAGTTCTGTGAATTCTTGCTGGAATCAGTTTCTCACTGGTGTACAACAGAAATGTGAGAGAATTTCATCAGGTCTTTCCCACAACACAAGGTTTCTGCCATGCTTTTCAGCTTGAATTCAAGCAGAGAGGAAAAGCAGGTGGCTGTGTTCAGGTGGGCCTGTCAAATCATAGAATCAGAGAATGGTTTGGGTTGGAAGGGACCTTCAAGATCACCTAGTTCCAACCCCCCTGCCATGGGCAGGGACACCTTCCACTACACCAGGTTGCTCGGTGCCTCATCCAGCCTGGTCCTAAACACCTCCAGGGACTGAGGAGGCATCCACAACCTCTCTGGGCAACCTCTTCCAATGTCTCACCATCCTCACAAGAAAGAACTTCTTCTCTCCAGCCTAAATCTCCCCTCTTCCATTTGCATCCATTATTCCTAGTCCTGCCATCCTGGACCCTATTAAAAAGTCCTGCCCCAGCCTTTCTATAGCCCCCTTCAGGTATTGAGAAGCTCCTATGAGGTCCCCCCTGAGCCTTCTCTACTCCAGGTTCAACAACCCCAACTCCTTCAGCCTGTCCTCAGAAGGGAGGTGCTCCAGTCCTCTCATCATCTTCATAGCCTTCCTCTGGACCTGCTCCAACAGCTCTATGTCCTTCTTATGTTGATGGCTCCAGAACTGGACACAGTAACTCCAGGTGGGGTTCTCATCTGTTACTTTTTTTTTGTGCATTTTCATACCTGAAGCATCTTCTTCTAGGGGGCATTTTAGGCAAAATGGCAATCTTTAAAACCAGTTCTTTTGAAAGGAAATGTCAAGAGCAAATGTCAAACCAGGACTTTGTATAAACTGATAATTTTCATTCTGAAAAAGACCTGACATCTTTCTGTGCTGTCAGCTGCAGCCTTGTGTTTAGTTTTGGCCATGGCATTTCAAGAAGGACTCACAGCACCTGGGGACAGGGCAGGAATACAAATGATGAAGATTCTAGAAAACATGAGCCACAGGAAAGAGCAGAACAGTCTGTTTATTTTTTAGGAGAGACCTGAAGTAAGAAAGAGTAACAGCTTGAAAAGATCTCTCCTGCTACAAAGAGGCTGTGAAGAATCTGCTGGGTTTTTGCTGAAGCACAGAGAAAAAAGGAGAAAAATAAGCTGAATTTGCAGCAGGAAGGATTTTAGTTAATGCAAGATGTTTTGGTTAAGGAAAGTATTTAAAATGTTGGGAAGACTTAAGCCTCTGGGGGCTGTGGAATTGTTCATAAGGACTCACTGCCAGGAATAATTCAGGTGGAATTATTTCTGCCGTGGGGTGGATGGTTCATGGAGTCTCTGTGGGGGTTCTGGAGCATGGGACACTATTTCAGCTTATACCTCTCCAGCTTGAGCTCACAAAAAAACAATTGTTATTTTTAAAATAAGACAAATCTATTTAAAATGAGCTGCAGCACTGGCAGTCAGCTTCTTTTAAAGATCATCACGTCCTGCACAAACATCATCTCCAAAGAAGTTAGAATTTCTTTGTTTGGCTGCTCCAAAAGCTTCTCTGGTCTTAGGGTTTGAAGTGAACCTTTGCTTTTCAGCCTAAATTTAACTCTAGGTTGGATGGGATGATTTTCTTGGGCTGCCTTTTCCCCTTCTTCCATTGCCAGGTCTCCTGGAAGGTAAATTCAGTCCGTGCAGTCACATTCTCCCTTCCATATCAACTGATGTAGGTTTTTGTTTTTGTTTTGTAAGAAAAATTTACCTTTAATTGTTTCACTGCCCTTTTCCCTGTATCCCCTTTTCCTACACTTTCTACTCAGTCATTTTGGGGGAATTAGATTATAGTTTCTTGCAGTTCCCCCCAGTGGAAGGCTCCATGGAAGTGCTTCATTCCTGGTATCTTTCTCAATGCTTTGAAAGCTTTAATTGTAATATATTCTCCATCCTTCAGAGTCAGAAATATGTACATAGTTTTCACTCATTTATAAATAGAAAAATTAAAAGTTTCAGTGCTTAATATTGAAATTCATGCAAAAGAGATTCATGACCCACATACACTGCTGATTTTATTTTAAAAATCCCTTCATTCTCCATGGTTCATCCCTTAAGCTACTGGATTGCTTTTTCTCTGTGTCACTGCAACTAGATTTATATCAGTGGGGGTTTCCCACCATAGTTTGGGAACTACCAAGTCAGGTGTTCAAGCTCAGAACAGCTTTCAAACAGGACTTCTCACCATATGTCTGTATGGAAAGAGTTAAGGAAAACTATCTCCCTCTCCCCTCACAATTTATATAAGATTTGTCTGGGATATATTTAAATGTGGAAAACTTGGAAGAAAAGCTTAAGAAATGGCTGTCAGATGAATGTCTGGAAGTGGCCCTGGACAGCTGTAGAATCTCTTGTGCTTGGTGAGAGGTTCTGCAGAGGAAATCTTCCCTTTCTCCAGATGGGTAGGACTGAATGTCTGAAGGTGTTCCTTCAATGACACTGCAAGTTGCACTGAAGAATTTCACCATGACTTCAGCAAAAGAAATACTTTTCTAATCATTATTGCATGAGTGAGTGTCTTTCTCAAGAACTTCAGTGTGGCAGCCTGTCACAAATCATCTCCAAGCTGATGCCCACTCCTTGCTTTGGTGGGTTAGTCACTGCTGACACATTTTTGTGACCTCCTGGGATTGGGACCCGCCTGCTGAGGGCCACAACAGCCCCCGTGGTGCAGACATCTGGCTCTGATAGAAGATGGTTCAGCTACCAACAAGTGTTGCAATGTCATCTAGAGGAATTCATTCATATAACAGCAGGGAGAAAAGCTGGACTGTGCAGAGAAATGTCTCCACGTTGTACTTCCCTTAGAAAGAGAAACTTTCCCATCAATCCAAGAGGATTCTCTTCACCTGAATTTGTCTTTTTAGATCCCCAGTGAATGATATTGGTTGGATTTTCTGAAACGACTTGGAATGCTGTGGGATTCTCACTTTCCTTTGCTTTCCATCCTATGGCAGGGGGGTTGGAGCTTGATGATCTTTACGGTCCCTTCCAACCTAAATTAATCTATGATTCTATGATTCCATCCCCTCCCTCATGCCTCTTCATTGTCTCTGGGTTCCCAGAACAAATCATGAATATCCCACGACTCCAAACCAGCAAAGCCAAATGCCAGCTAATGGCAAATTAATGCTCCAGAGCAACGCCCTCAGCACAGTCTCCTCCACTCAACACCACCCCAAAGGTTCGTGGTGCCATCTTCACCACTCATAGCCCAGGCAACCTGAGCTACACACCTTGGATTTGATGTTTAGGCAGACTTCTGCTAATAGGCTTTCACAGAAAAATGTCAAAATAGGTCTTGGTGAAAAAGCTTGGACTCTTATCTCTTGATGTTAAAGCTGGGATGATGAAGAATATCTTCCTCATTGGTCCAAGAGTCATCTATGTGAAATCTCCTTGAGTAGACACAGAATACCCCACCCTTCCCTTTTTCTCTGCTTAAATCTGATTGTCTTTGTGGTCATGAGCCCAACTTTTGCCATGGCTGCTGACTCACAAGTTATGAACGTTATCAGGGCTGCAGAGCAGAGCATTCCAAAGGCTGCTCAGGACCATTTTCCATACTCTCATCTTTCTTCCCCCTCTTTTCTGCTCTCCCACTCAGCTGTGGGGTGCAGCTGCAGCCTCCCCTTGCTGCCAGAAGGGAAAGCAGGCAGACGGCTGTCACACCATGAATCAGGTTTGGAGGGGAAGATTTCAGCTCTGTTTCCCACTTGCAGAACAAAGAGCATCTGTTTTTGGCACTTTCTGCTGATCTGGGAGTCTGACTGGCAACCCCACAGTCCCTGTCAGGAAACTCAATCGAAACGACTGATATAAAATATTCTCCTTATGTTTTCTCCTTGATTAACTCACTGTGAAATTAAAGCCAAGTTGCACGTGAGAGAAGAGATTACTTAAATGGGACTATGAGGTGGCAGGTGGGATTCTCTTCATCCTTTCAGATGGTGTGACTAGAAACCCTATAAGCAGACAGACTGGTTGTCAGTCCTATTCTCAAATATTCTGAATATTGTATTCTGAAATAAAAAAAAAAGAATTGGAAGACTTTTGCCTTGTATTCAGTGCCAGGAAGGGGGATTTTTGTATGAGTTTGACACCTCATTCCTTGACCCCCATGCTGGCTGCAAGGTCCATGGGTGTGAGATCCTTGTTTGTCCTTTGTGAAGGCAGAGGAAACAATGGGAGAAAGTGGGTGGATAAAATTCTCTGAGCCTTATTCTTTAAAGCACTGGATTACTTTAGTGATCTTTTCTGGCCTGGGCACTGTGAATTTGTGAAAAGGGGGATGGAACTAGACGATCTCTTGAGGTCCCTTCCCATCCCTGTCATTTTGTGATTCTGTGACAACTGGAGCAAGGAAAAAGGTGGCAGCAGAGCTGCTGGGGTTGCCATGGGGGGAGGTTTATCTGCCAGTCTCACCACAAGCCTGTTCCCTTTGGAAAAGGCTGAGAGCCTCCCTCTTTGTGCTGTTTTATGAAATCTGAGGGTAGCGAGCGCTGAAGAACAGAGAGGCTTTGGCTGGAGGAGCTGTGGTGTGTGGGGCTGGAAGGGTTTCTTGGACACTCTGGGGACAGAGGGAGCCAGAAGTGAGTCACGTGGGGGTTGCAGAGATGGAGTTTAATTGTGTAATAGCACCCCATTGGAGCAGCCACGCTGACCTCACGGCTTGAAAGCACTATTTAAGATCTGGCTCCCAGATGTTCCTCCAGGATCCAGCCAGCGGCTCAACAGAGGTTACCCCGAGTGTTTGAAGGGGAGATATTTGCAGCCTGGGAGCTGAGAAGAGATGATTGCACTGATTTTCTTCTCTGCCCTGCTGTGGGACAAGGCTGAAGGCTGGGGATTCAAGGACGGGGTGCTGCACAACTCCATTTGGTTGGGTAAGGACCCGTTTCGTGGGGGATGTTTTGCTGCAAAAGCCACGGTGTTTGCCTCACAGGCTGGAGAGCAGCACCCAGCAGTGCAGAATCGAGCCCTGCATTAATACTGGCAAAATCCTTGTGTTATCCTTTTATCTGAGTGGTGACTGTGAGTCTTGTCCTTATGAATTGGCTGTTTTTCCTATTTCTCTGAAGTTTTGGGGGAAAGCAGCTGTGGGATATTCCAGCTGAATGCGTTTCCCTGCAGCATGAGGTGCAAACAGCACTAAATAGTAGCTGATTCTAATGAAGGAAAACGAGTGTGAAGAGAAACATTTGCCAAAGGAATGAATTGCTTTCTGCATGAGCATACTTTGGGTGCCTGGGGTCCTACATATGAAACTAAATGGCCTGGAAATTACAGTGAGAATATTTCCTGGAAAGCAGAGAAATGTGTATGTTTTGGCCCCTGTTTTGTTCACATCATTAAACTGCAGAGAGAGAATATTCCCAAAAGGCTGTAGAAAATGCTGTGGGAATAGTTTCTTATCCTTCAGGTGGGTTTAAGTGGTTCTCAGAGTTCCTTTAGAGGTCTTTATAATAATCCAGTGCAACAGAAAAGCTCTGTACAGAATACAGGGAGAGAATGGATGCCAAAATGAAAATGTGATCTGTTTTATAGGCAAAAGTTTGCAAACTCTTTTTGTGTTTCCTTAAGGGTTTTATGGATCTCCTGTGGCTGGTAGATGTTCCTGTTGAGCTGAGATGTTTCAGGAGGGACTGGGGTCACGTTCCAGTAGCTGGTGCAGCAACACATGCCTCTGGTCCCTTCTGGGAGGACTGTGTAAGCCAACAGGAGCATAAATGAAAAGAAGTGATCTTTATTCTTTTCCATTTGACTGTGCCTTTTTAATGAGTTCCCTTCTAAACTCAGAACACACCTGCTGTGTCCTGTACTTGCTGAAGGTGCTCAGGTGGAGGTGAGCTCCAGGGAAGGACATCTTGGCAGCTTTACACTGCACTACCTTGAGAGGCTGTGTGATAAAAAAGAGTGAAAGAGAAGAGGTTTTTGTGCAGGAAACAAGCAAAGCTTTTATTTTTTTGGCTGAAATAACAGGAAGGGGATGCAGAAGATAAGCAGGACTCAGACTGTGTGAAATTCTGACAGCAGAGGCAGAGAGGGTGAATTTACTGTGGCCAGTTCTGGGCCCCTCACCACAAAAAAAGTCATTGAAGTGCTGGAGTGGGTCCAGGAGAGGGGAATGAGAGAAGGGGCTGGAGCACAAGTCTTGTGAGGAGCAGCTGAGGGAACTGGGGGTGCTCAGCTGGAGAAAAGAAGGGTGAAGAAAGACCTTATCACTCTCTGCAGCAACCTGAAATAAGGGTATAGCCTGAGCTCTTCTCCCAAGGAATGGGTTATGGGACCAGAGGGACGGTTAGGATGGAGATTAGGAATTTTTTTATCCACTGGCAGGGTTATCAAGCATTGGAAAAGGCTGCTCAGGGAATGGAGGGGCTGAGGGACCATCCCTGGAGAGATTTCAAAGCTAGGCAGACACAGAGCTCAGAGAGATGGTTTGGGGCTGGCTCTGTCAGAGCTGGGTTGATGGTTGGACTCCATGAGCTGAAAGGTTCCTTCCAACTTGGACCACTCCATGAGTCTATTGGAGGGTTGATGTCAGAGCAGTGAGTTTCTGACAAAGCACAGTCTGCAGTTAATTAATGCCAGTCTAGAAACATTCCTGTATTTTTCTTTCCTTCATGTTACAGAGCATCATTTGTCCCATCAATGCTCACTGATCACCTTCCTCTTCATGTCCTTCCTGCCTGAATGCAACTTCAGTGTTGCTCATTTTGGACACAAGCATGTTTATAGTCAAAAGTTTAATTGCCAACTGATGAGAGGATCAGAGCAATATTGCCAAAATGTGCTCAAACATTTGGCTAAGTGCTCATTCCTGGTGCCACAGAGTAGTTTCCCAGAGTTTTTCTGTTCCCAATTTCATCCCAGTGTCACACACCCCGTGTCAGAGCAGTTCTGGGGCTGTGACTACCCCAGTTATCATCCAGAGCACCAGCAACTCTCCATGACCATCTTCTGCTTGAAATTTAAATATTTTCTTTTATTCAGTATTTGTGTCTTGCACATTGAGGGAATATATATTCCCGTACAGATGCATAGACATGTATTAATCATTAATAAGTGCAATTCTTTGACTTGCTGTCTGGTCTGGTTTTGCTGTTGCAGTTTATTCTTCTCCCTCTTGTGTAATTAAGGGGAAGGGGTTAAAAATGCCCATGGAAGATCTGATGAGTTAATTAGGGAGCACTGCCCCAGTCAACTGTAACAGGATGAGCCAGCCTTGAATCTCAAAGCCTGGAGGAGGAGGATGTGTGTGTGCTCTCTGTCTTCCCAAAGGCTGCTTTTGCCAGGTTGGGAAGGAGAGATAGCCCTGGGGATTGCTCTCAGCGCCTTTCAGTTCCCTTCTCCATCTGCTGCCTCAATAACATCATTTCCAGGTTGTCCCCTGGGTGTGCAGAGAGGGAGTGCAGGTGTGTGGAGAAGGGACAAAGGAGGCCATGAGGATGATCCTCTCCTACAAGGACAGGCTGGGAGAGCTGGAGATGTTGAGGCTGGAGGAGAGATGGCTCCAGGAGACCTCACAGGAGCCTCCCAGTGCCTGAAGGGGCTGCAGGAAAGCTGGGGAGAGGCTGTTTGCCAGGGCACGGAACCATAGGGTGAGGGGCAGTGGTTTGAAACTAGAGCAGAGCAGGGTTAGATGAGACATGAGGAAGAAGTTCTTCACCATAAGGGTGGGGAGACACTGGCCCAGGTTGCCCAGAGAGGTGGTGGAGGTTCCAGCAAGCCTGAAGACAGGCCAGGCTTGGTGAGGCTCTGAGTAAACTGATGTAGCGCAGAATGTCCCTGTTACTGCAAGAGCTGGCACTCAATGGCCTTGGAAGGTCCCTTCCAACACATTCTATGATTCAATATTGTGCTTTTTTTCTGTACTCCTCAGATATTCAGTTCAGCCTCAATGAACCCAGCATAACCACGCTGCAAAGAAGCAGGGAATGGATTTACCCATGAGGTTGGGCACCAGAGACGATTGAGTGAATGAAAAATGATGCTTCCCATGAATTCTTTTAAAAGTGAAAATAGATTTTATTTAATATAGCATACTATTATTCCGCAGCTGATAGTTGTTGCACCTCCTCTTTGCAGTGGAGGTAGTTTTTTCAGAAAGACTTCTCCAGAGAATAGTTCTTATCCTCTTCCCTTCCCAGTGCTGTTCCCAGTGCTCCCAGTTTTCCCAGTCTCTTGTCAACAGTACCATGAACTTCACTGGGCACAGTGCCAGGGACTGTGGATCCCATAACCACGTTGGCAAATGTCCTTCTGCCTCTCAGAAGGATTATCACCACCATGAGCCACAATTCAGTAGTGTCTGTGTTTTTTTTTTAAAGAACATCCCAACCCAGCCAGAGCTACTGGCTCTGAGCATGTCCCTGTAAGAGACATTCTTCTTTTCCCATGGTGAGAGTAACTACTGTGAAGAATGCTTCCTGTTTTGTGTCTGTTTTTCAGCCCTTCTCAGCAGTGAGAGCTCCAGAAGCCCTTTTTCTCTGACTACATTCACTGTAAGGGGTATCTAAGCAAAACCCCCACAGAATCACAGAGTGTCAGGAATTGGAAGGGACTTCAAAAAATCATCTAGTCCCATCCTCCTGCCAGAGCAGGAACAGCCAGATCAGGTCACAAAGGAAGGTGTCCAGGTGGAGTTTGAATGTCTCCAGAGAAGGAGACCCCAGACCCTCTCTGGGCAGCCTGGGACACTCTTCTCTCACCCTCACCCTGACACAGTTTCTTCTCCTATTTCTGTGGAACCTCCTGTGTTCCAGCTTGCACCCATTGCCCCTTGTCCTATCACTGGATGTCATTGAGAAGATCCTGGCTCCATTCTCCTGACACCCTTTACGTATTTATAGACATTAATGAAGTCACCCATTCAGATTAGAGACACATCCCGGTTTTGAGACAATTTCCCACACTTATGGCATCAGACAAGGGAAAGAAGGAAAGATAATATGACTTGCAGCAGTGCTGACAGTTTCTAGGTTTCCCTGGAAAGCTGCTGTAGATTGTCCTTGCAACAGCAAAGCAAAAAAAAAGAAAGCAAAAAAACAATGAGGGAAGTGTATTAATTTTCTGTGCAACAGAAATGTCAGCCAGTGATTGTTCTAGTCCTGCCCTTTGCCCAGATATCTTTATTTCACATTTTCCTTCCCTTCAGTTTCTGCCTCTCCTCTCTCCAAGTAGCTCTGATTTAACTTCTCTGGGGACTGGAAACAAAGCTCTGATTCATCTTACAAAGGCACTTGGAGTTACAGCCAGAGGAATGCTGTGATGGCCTTCCAGGAGGAGCTTCCCCTGAGTCAGGCTGAGGGGAACTGGTGATGCTATCAGCAGCCCTTCGTTCCCATAACTACCTCCTTCTGAGTGCTCCTCGGGGAGTCCTCCCCCACCTTTGTTGATTTTCTGTTGTTTAAAAATTCCCCAAGCTGTGCCTAGCTCCATTCTTCCAAACTTTCCCCAAACACAAACACACCTTGGGGTTGCAAAAACGCCTCTTTGGGTTGCATAAATACCTCTTTGGGTTGCAGAAACACCTCTTCGGGTTGCAAAAACACTTCTTTGGGTAGGGAAGGATACTTTCTGATACTTTCTGATACTTTCCTGAGGCTTTCTGAGGGGCACAGCTCCTAGTGGGACATTTTGTTTCTCATCTCATCTAGAAGGCAGCCCAAAGGGCAGCTGAGGGGCAACCCCACGGTGAGACAACACTCAAACCATCTATTGCTTTGGTCCCACAGAGAGAGCAGCTGGAGTCTATCACAGGGAGTCACGCTCTGGGAAGTACCAGCTCACCTACGCTGAAGCTAAAGCTGTCTGTGAGTACGAGGGAGGACACTTGGCCACGTACCAGCAGCTGGAGGCAGCCAGAAAAATAGGTGAGAAAAAAAAATCACAACCATCTGCTTTCACCTCGCTCATTCATAACATTCCCATTCTTGTGTTTCCTCCAGCTAAGAACTCTGGGACTGGGACACTTGTAAATTCACTGGATTTTTGCCCAAGCTGCATGCAGAAGCAGAGTGTGACTGTGCTGCTGGGGTGACATCTGCACACCCTGCTGTGCATCTCCTTGAGTGCAGTGTGGTTCCAGAACCAGCAACACCCAGTGGAGAGCTGTCTGGCTGAACTGGGAAGCAATGGCACCTCCCTAGCCACAGCACCTGGGGGAAATGTTTGTCCCCAGGGAGCTTCTCCAGTAAATGTGTGTTGCTGTTTTCATAGAGTCAGTCAAGATGTTGCCACAACCTTTATTCATAGAGTCACAGAATGGACCTTCCAAGGCCATCTAGTGCCACCCCCTGGAGTGACAGGGACATCCTGCGCTAGATGAGGTTGCTCAAAGCCTCAGCAAGCCTGGCCTTGGATGACTCCAGGCATTGGTAGTTGGCCTTGGAAGGTCCCTTCCAACTCTGTGATTCTATGATTTTAACATGACACAATTTTATATTTTGTGCTAAAAATTGTGCACTCAAACACTGTTCTTTCTGTAGTTCAGTTTCTACCAGGTCAATGGCACCCAAGTCATTGATCAGTGTGAGTAAGGCTTTACTCAGCAGAATAAAAAGCCAAGTTTGTAGCTAGGGATGGATTTATCAAGTCTCTTCTGCTGCAGGTTTCCACGTGTGTGCTGCTGGCTGGATGGCCAAGGGCAGGGTGGGATATCCCATTGTAAAGGCTGGTGCCAACTGTGGCTTTGGAAGAACGGGCATCGTCGATTATGGGATCCGCCTGAACCGCAGCGAGCGGTGGGATGCCTACTGCTACAACCCCAATGGTGAGTCCTCACACTTGGCCTGGGCAGGGACTCTTCTGGGGAGGGGCTATTTTTCAGGGTATGGAGACACAGGACAAGGGACAGTGATTTGAAACTAGACCAGGGAAAATTTAGATGGGACATGAGGAAAAAGTTCTTCCCCGTGAAGGAGGCGAGACACTCACCCAGAGAGATGATGGAGGCCCCATGAAACCTGGAGACATCCAAGGCCAGGCTTGCTGAGGCAACCTCATCTAGTGCAGGATGTCCCTGTCACAGAATACCAGGGATTGGAAGGGACCTCAAGAGATCATCTAGTCCAATCCCCCTGCCAGAGCAGGAACACCCACATCAGGTCACACAGGAAGGTGTCCAGGTGGGGTTTGAATGTCTCCAGAGAAGGAGACCCCACACCCTCTCTGGGGAGCCTGGGCCACTCTTCTCTCACCCTGACAAATTTTCTTCTTATATTTCTGTGGAACCATCTGTGTTCCAGCTTGCACCGAGAAGAGCCTGGCTCCATCCTCCTGACACTCACCCTTTCCGTATTTATAGTCATGACTGAGGTCCCCCCTCAGTCTCCTCTTCCCCAAGCTAAAGAGCCCCAGCTCCCTCAGCCTTTCCTCAGAGGGGAGATGCTCCAATCCCTTAATCATCTCTGTGTCTCTGTGCTGGACTCTCTCCAGCAGTTCCCTGTCCTTCTCTAACTGAGGAGACCAGAAGTGGACACAATTCTCCAGATGTGGTCTCACCAGGGCAGAGAAGAGGAGGAGGAGAATCCCCTCTCCCTGGGGATTAGTCCTCTATGGGCAGAAAGAGCAGGATTACACAACTGCTGATGTCCACTCTTTCTCTCTGACCAGTGAGATGCTCCAAGCCCTGACTTTCTGTGACTCAGTGACAAGCCTTCACCAGATACTGACCAACTCTCCACTCCCCATCATGCACTCCAGGCTGCAGATGACTGAAATATCAGCCTGGCCACTCTTGGTGTCACTTTATCCATCAGGAAAGGCAGAGGAAGTAGGCACCAAGAGCAGGACAGCTGAGGTTTGTGCTCAGCTTGGCTCTCCTGCCCAGCAGAACCTCAAGCTGTAGCTGTCCATGACGTCTGCCCAGCTGTGCAGTCTCTGTGCTCAGAGAGCCTGAGCTTGTTTGTGCTAAGGCGCAGTTCATCAAATAGCTCTGTGGGGTGGGGGACGTCCACAGATGTTCAGCACACAGAGACAAAGAGGGAGAGAGAGGAGGCTGCTGTGCTCACTGGTACTCTCCAGAAGGAGCTGTTCATCTCGGGTGGTTTCATTTCTCTCGTAGGAAAAGAATGTGGTGGAGTCTTCACAGATTCCAAGCACGTTTTTAAGTCCCCGGGCTACCCAAATGAGTATGAAAATGATCAGATTTGCTACTGGCACATCCGAGTGAAGTATGGACAGAGGATCCATCTCCAGTTCCTCGAGTTTGATGTTGAAGATGACGCAGCTTGCATGGCTGATTTCTTGGAAATCTACGACAGCTATGATGACATCAATGGCTTTGTGGGCAGGTAAAGCAATTCCAGCTTTGACATGCAACTAACCAAACTATTTAAAGCTGTGAGGCTTTTTACTTCTGCTTATCACAATTCTGCAAGGCTTTTTACTTCTGCTTACCACAATCCTCTATCATTTCACAGAACTCCTAACAATCTCAAGCAGTATTTTGTATTTGCTTCAGTTGGGAGGAGGGCTGTTAAGCTGTTAGCAAAAAATTTATTTCATTTAAATGACTGTTTGCTACTGAAGTTTAATATTTTTTAACAAAATCAGAATGGGACAAATGTGATACATAATCAATCTCTCTTAATGGATTTAGTTTCCTTTTTTTGCTTGGTTCTCACTTTCTTTTCTTCAATGACATAGAATCATAGAATAGTTTGGGTTGGAAGGGACCTTTAAGATCATCTAGTTCCAACCCCCTGCCATGGGCAGGGACACCTCCCACTAGACCAGGCTGCTCAATGCCTCATCCAGCCTGGCCTTAAACACCTCCAGGGGGGAAGTGTCACCTTTTTGCTTGTTCTTTAGCAGCTGTATTTTGGTATGAAATACTTCCATTTTCCAAAGCAAAACTTTAAGCAGAAAAAGTTATAAAAATCCCCAGTTCCTGGCACTTTTCATATCCTCTTTTCAAATCATGTGCAGCAAAGCAAGGACAGAGTCCATTTGTTTTGCCTCTACTGTGAGATTTGACAGTGTTCTTCCTTTCCTGGCCTTGTGCCCTTGCTCTTTTCCACAGACCCTTGTTAAATTGCTCTTTTTCTCTCTTGACACTGTTTCCTTCCTGCATACATTTAAAAGCTTTTCCTACAATTTCTCCCTCCCCTAAACCTTACTCCAAGATAATGGCAAAACTTCTTTAGGTAATCACTTTAATTGCCACAGCTCCAAAGCAGAGCAGAGCCTGAGCCACCAGCAGGGCTATGGCATCTTTCCTGCCTCATGACTTTTTATATTTTTTTTCCAGGTTTTGTGGAGATGAGTTGCCAGATGACATCATTAGCACAGGTAATATCTTTACACTCCTTGTGGTTAAGAAAAAAAGCTGCTAAAATCACCTCTTCTCCCTGCTTTCTAATATTCCTGATTGAAATGCCCAAGGACACACTCTGCTCCACGCCATAAGCTGCTCTTCAAAACTGTTCTTTCATCAGTGCCATTACTTTTGAATAAAAGTAGGAAAAAGAAAAAAAGAACTGGTTAGAAGACATGCAGGGTGCATCCTGCTGGCCTTCCACAGGCAGTGCATCTGTGGATGAAGCTTTCATCGCATGGACCTTCCAAGGCCATCCAGTGCTAACCCCTGCAGTGACAGGGACATCTGGATGAGGTTGCTCAGAGCCTCAGCAAGCCTGGCCTTGGGTGTCTCCAGGCATAGATGGGGCCTCCGCCACCTCTCTGGACAACCTGGGCCAGTGTCTCACCACCCTCACAGGGAAGAACTTCTTCCTCATGTCCCATCTCATCTTGCCCTGCTCTAGTTTCGAACCACTGCCCCTCGTCCTGTGGCTCCATGTCCTGGCAAACAGCCCCTCCCCTTCAGCAGTGTAATTAGTAACCAAACCCTGCCTCAGCAAACCATCTTTGTGCACCACTTTCTCCCATTTGAAGAGCATGAAATGCCAGAACTATTGCAAAGCTGGTTATAGATGAGATGCCCTGTTTGTATCTAAGCAGCACGTTGTGGTCTGATGACATCAAAGCTACTTTTACTTCTTTGCTCAAGTGTCACAAGGTGACTGTGGCTCAGATGTGACAGAAACAACCCATGTAGGGAAGTAGCTGTGTTCCCTGGGAGAACTATGGACAGAAAATCCCCTCTACTGGGCTCTGGTGAGGCACCAACTGGAGTTACTGTGTCCAGTTCTGGAGCCCTCAACAGAAGAAGGACATTGAGCTGTTGGAGCAGGTCCAGAGGAGGGCATGAAGATGATGAGAGGGCTGGAGCAACTGCCTTATGAGGACAGGGTGAAGGAGTTTGGCTTGTTCAGCCTGGAGAAGAGGAGGCTCAGGGGATACATCAAAGTAGCTTCTCAATCCCTGAAGTGGGCTACAGAAAGGCTGGGGTAGGACTTTTGAATAGGGTCCAGGAGGCGGGACTAGAAGTAATGCATGGAAATGGAAGAGGGGAGATTTAGGCTGGAGAGAAAGAAGTTCTTCCCTGTGAGGGTGGTGAGACACTGGAAGAGGTTGCCCAGAGAGGTTGTGGATGCCCCCTCAATCCCTGGAGGTGTTTAAGTCCAGGCTGAATGTGGCATTGAGCAACCTNCTTAATGTGGCATTGAGCAACCTGGTCTAGTGGGATGTGCCCCTTCCCATGGCAGGGGGATTGGAATTAGATGATCTTTAAGGTTCCTTCCAACCCAAGCATTCTCTGATTACCACAGTCCAGCCATGGCTGGAATTAGCAGCAATTGAATAAGAAAGCTGAAACAGGGCTAGAGCACTCCCAGGCTACAGCTGGGAAGCAGACAGGTCTCTTGCTCCAAAGATCACAGAAGCAAGCAAGAAAGAGCACTCGAAAAAATAAACTCTGAAATACACCACGGGAAAACCTAATCCTGTTTTTTTTTTTTCTTCTTTCCCCAGGCAACGTTATGACCTTGAAGTTTCTGACAGACGCCTCAGTGACTGCTGGAGGTTTTCAAATCAGATACACAACCATGGACATTCCTTCAAAGCCCAGTGATGGGAAAAACACAACATCCCAAGGGAAAACAAACTTCTTATCTGGGAAGTTCGGTATTATGTGAGCAGAGGAATGGGAAACACTCACTAAGGAGCTCAGATACCTGCTTCTTCAGATAAGACTATTTCTTCATGTCTTTCTGACATTTTATCATTCTGCTTTTATCTAAGTTTTTTTTAAATAAAGTATACTAGGAAATAAATTATAAAATATACTTACATTAATAAGAAGGTTATTTTTACATTGCAAGTACTGTAAAAAAATTCTCTGTTACCAAAGGTGTAGAAAATATTTTTCTATATAAACAGCTCCTTCTCATTTTTCGCGCCATTTGGATGAAGTTTTTGTGTGACTGTTTAAATGATTTTTTAAAAATTTTTGTTCTAGCCTTGTTTTCCTTTAGATTAAGCTTATTTTTAAGACACATGAATTTGTCCAGAGCATGGTCTGGCTCAAGATGTGATTGTGTGAAGCCACAAGATTGGGGAGCAGAAGGAAAAGCACAGAATCAATCCCACCCTTGTCAGAATTTTATAGTGAGATGAGTTTGAAACTACTCAATGGATTCTGTCAGAGTTTCCTTGCTCAGAGAAGAGATCTTTTCTTCTTTTTCTTCTCTAGTGTCACTTAATAAAAAATCAAAGGGAAGACTTGGCAATGATGATGCTTCTGGTGAGGTGAAGGATCACTTGGTTCTGCTGTTTCACCTCACCAGTTAGATTATTCTTTGCAAACCTGTCGAGATGCTGTACATTGTTTACACGGGTTTTCAGAAGTCTGTACATTTGTGCTGATGAACATAAACCATTCTCTGTATGTTTTGGGTTTTTTGGGTTTTTTTTCTTTTTTTACTTTGGTTTAAACTCCTCAGTCTGAAGCAGCATTAAAGCTACCTCTGTTTTAATCGTGCCATGTGTTTCCAATGAATTCTTTTTATTGCAACATGCTTTTATTGCAGGGGGATTGGACTAGATGGCCTTTGAAGGTCCCTTCCAACTCTATGATTTTATTATTCTAAGGGTGCATCCTGGGGTGCATTAGAAGGGAGATGGTCAGTAGGTGGAGAGAGGTTCTCCACCCCCTCTGCTCTGCCCATGTGACACTACATAGAATCATGGAATGGTCTGAGTTGGAAGGGACCCTAAAGATCACAGGCAGAGACACCTCTCCCTAGACCAGATTGCTCAATGCCTCATCCAGCCTGGCCTTAAACACCTCCAGTGAGTGAGGGAGCATCCAC
>VZTY01014839.1:0-14341 GCA_013400935.1 Turnix velox
CTCACCAAGATGCAGAATTTGTTAAGGTAAAAGCACCTATTCTGGGGAAACATCCCAAGCTGAAGTCTCACAGTGCCTTCTCTGAAAAGCTTCCACTTTATTGCTTAGTTATAACCAACCTTTCTCGTAATTTTTCAGCATTACATCACCTACACAGGATGCAAAACCCACCACAAGTGGTGGAAACTCTCTTGACGTTAGACAAGCCTCAGACAAGCAAAATTGAAAAAAAAAAATAGAAGAGAAATAGCAACAGGTTCCCAAATGCATTTTCTTCTTCTCTCATATCAATCACTCATTCAAAAATGCCTCAAAAAGAGTCCCTGGACAACCTACTACTCTTTTGTCATGACTGAGTCAAAAGCTTTATGCATTTATATTTTAATGTTATAACATGTAACAAAACTTACAGTAGAGTAGTCAGGACAAGTCCATCTCCTGGTTCATCGAATTGGGAGATATCAAGTAGACCAGAGACACCATACAGGAGCTACATCCCACCCAATGCTCCAGCAAGACCATGATGGGAACTGGAGAACCTTTGCATTGGTATCTTGATACTACTTTGAATTATTATCTGGTTTCCTTCATCAATTTGCTCTACAGACACAGGTTGTAGTAAATGAAGGAAACAACAAGCATCAGTTTTGGGGACTTGATTGCACCATGGGTCATGATTTCAATTTATGATTGAGAAACTTGTTGCATTTTCTTAAAACTCCCATCTCCTGGAGACCTATGACTACAAGCATCATCAAGTCTATAACTGTAACACCCGCCCTTCTTCAGATCTGCAAGGAAGATCATAGGGGAAAAAAAATAAAGAAAAAAAAAAGGTTTATGCACAAAACTGATACAAAATAAACCATATATGACACAAATGCATTTTTCTGGTCTTTCCTTGGGGAAAGCACTGCCTGTTCTGGTGAAACCAAGATAAAACACAAGGCATTCCTGCTAAATCTTCATCTGATCACAGGCAAACCCCACAGAGCATTAAGGCAAGAAATAGAAACAGAAGTCCATCACCCTCCCTCCCACTCCCTGCCTAACCAACTGGGGGGCCAGCAGGCCCCCCAGCCTTTCTCCTCCCACCATGTCCCCTTGGAAATGCAACTCACCAGTGATGTGCTACAGCAGAAACACCAGGAGGAACACCCCTCAGGCCCCATGGGGGGGCAAATGGTGGCTGCTGCCCCTCCACAATGCTGTTAAATGGAAGAGTGGGTAGAGGGGGCTGATTTGGAACAGTTGGGGAAGGGAGGAGTCTCCAGTGGAGCCCAGGTGTGGGGGATTTGGGGGGAAAATGGGCTGGAANGGAAACATCCAAGACCACGCTGGATGAGACATCAAGCAACCTGATCTAGTAGTGCAGGATGTCCCTGCCCATGGCAATGGGGTTGGAACTAGGTAATCTTTAAGGTCCCTTCCAACCCAAACCATTCTATGGTTCTATGATCCTATGATTCTATGATTGGAGAAACTGAACCAAGCAAGACCCAAAGTCCCATAGTTTGCTCAAGGATAAAGCTAGGAGGTTGGTTTTGGGGTTTTTTTATCTTGCTCCTTGGTTGTATAATCCCAATGCACAAAGAAAAAAAAAAAGTTCATGCCATTATCAAGAAGATTATTTGTATTCCTTCCTCTGCCTCCCAGTGCCTTATCTCTCTGCTATATAGAAGTACATGTGGGATCCTGTCATTCAGGCTGAGTTGTTCAGAGGCAGGCACAAACACTGGCTTGATTACAAAGCAGAAATGCTACTCCCTAACAGAGGAAGAATTCACTGCAAAAAAATCATTGGGTTGGTTTATGTCCCAGCACTACAGTAAGTGGAACAGCTGAGTGTTTATCCTGCTGCAAGGAAATTCATGGTGGTATTTGTAATAAATGGTTTACACTTTGAGGAATAAAACCAATTTTAAAGCCTCTAAAGGAAAGAAAGAAAGATAGGAAGAGAGATGAAAATATCTCAGAAGGATTTCCTTGTTCATCTTTGCATTTCCTTTGGCTTTCTTCTCCCAGGAGCCATGGCCACACACTCAGCAGCTGCTGGTGTGGGATGTACTGATGCACAAAATGGTCCTAGACTCACAATCAAACACAAACTTGGAAAACACTCCCCCACACATCAAGTGGCTTTGGGTTTCATATCAGGAAGTCTGTGAATGAATTGGGCAGTTTGAAGAGCATGAAGACCTCCTATCTGAAGGGATTCAGATTTGGTGGCTGCTGCTCTGGAGCTATTCCCAGCTCAGGAATGAAACTGAAACAAGAAATATTTGGATAAATTCCCAAGAAAACTTGTTCCCATGAGATTTCCAGCCACCTCCTTTAAGAAAACACGTTGGAAAATAAACTTTTCATGAGAATCCCTTCAACAACATGACCTGTGAAACTGCTGATAGTCATAGTCATCTAGGTTGGAAGGGACCTTTCAGATCATCTAGTCCAACCATCAGCCCAACTCTGACAAGCCTCTTACCTGGACAGGGACTCGAACCCCTGACCCTCAGATTAGGAGTGTGATGCTCTCCCCACTGAGCTATACATCCAGGTTGATATATCTCAGAGCTTCAGGATGAGACCTTCTTTCCTTCAGACACTGGTACATCTCCTCCCAAGACCTTTGTCCTCTCACACAGGATTCTGTCTGAGACCAGGGGATTTTGGAGATGCCCAGAGCCTCCACTGACAGGGAGAAGGCACTGAGCAGCCTGATCTAGTGGGAGGTGTCCCTGCCTATGGCAGGGGGATTAGAACTTGATGATCTTTAAGGTCCATTCCAACCCCTACTATTCCATGATTCTCTACCAGACAGAGCCCAACACCTCCTTACTGGCCACCCAGACATTGGCAGCAGAGTAAAATCCATGTTTTTCCTCCTTTTCTACTGCTTTTCAGGAGAGAGAAAGCCTGGGACCCTTCAAGTAGTTTCTGTTGAACACACAGTGCTCAAGCCACCAAGGGAAGGATGCAGACACAGAGCAGGAAACATAAAGACCACCAAAATCACATCCATCTCATTTTCATGATGCTCCAAGCCTCTGGGGATGAGTTCTCCATATACTGAAAGGTTAAATTCCCATTCACAAATATGTAAACAAAGATTCCACCTAATTTCAAGTCATTTTCACCATTCTCACATGTCTGGAAATGAGCTTTGGTCAACAATATGCTTGGCAGGTCTCAAATATAAGAAAGAAAAGTTGGCTCACTGATATATCTGGAGCTCAGTTGTGCTAGTTGCACCATATCATAAGGAACTCAAACTCCCCTTGTACCTGGGAGTTTGAAACATGCAGCCTGAATGCCTGACATGGGTATTTGGCACTCCTTGTGAGGATGAATTGGTTCAAAATTGGCTACCTGAGGTCTAAGCAATGAGACACAGTAATGATGCTGCAATGATGACAGAAAGAAGGGGGATCTGCTATCACTAGAGTAGGAACAATATTATTATTCTCATTGTTTTTGATATCACCAGCATGTTATCAAAAAAAATAAAGCAATATAATGAAATGATTTATCCTCCACCGACACATTTCATACAGGCTAGGGAAGAAAGTACAGACTTCTAAACTGCCTCAGCTGTTCAAACTTAGACCAATGCAAAACACACCAGAAATGAGGAATTTCTGCCCATTTCTACAAGACAGGGAGGGTGCCCAGAGACAGACTTGGCCTCTTTATTCTTCTTTGGTGCACTTTGCATTTTTAGCAAACCAAAAAGCTTCTTTTGACAGGAACCTGATCATTCCTGAAGGGTCCCCACTCTTAAAAATCACAGATGGGTGGATTTTATTGAAAATCCATAACTCACAGATTCAAAACTCTAACTCAGGTTGGCTGTGAGATGGAGTTACCCTGTGTCTGTCCTTCACAACATGGCTTTGAGCCCCATATTCTGCATCACATCACCCCTTATCCTACACACTCTTGTGATCTGCCTAAGAATAGCAAGCATTTTCCTACTCCTGTAGCAGTGGGATCTTTCTTTTCTGATGAAGGAAGGGTTAAAGGATGGATTTACTGGCTTTCATCAACAGGACCCCTAATTTTCAGGGATCTCCTATTTGAAATCAAAACCTCAGGTCACAAATGGAAAGATGTGCCTGATTTGCAAAGAGTCCTCGCTTTTCTTGAGTGTGTAAAATGGAGTAAAACCTTGTAAAAAGGGGTAAAGCCTAAGGAGCACATCACCTTGCAGGAGAAAACAAGAGCCAGGTACTTGGAAAAGTATTACTGGGAGTCTTTATTGGCAGGTTATAGATTCCCTAATTCATAGAGTATGAAAGATCAATGAGTTACTTAAAAGACAGCTACTTGCTGACACTCTGGTGGAGTTTCCTACTCTAGATTTTATTCAGCAGTTATCAGAGGTCTAAAAGAAAAAAATCTTTCCATCCTCCCTCTTTTTTTTTTTTTCTCCCTTTTTTAAGTGGTAGAAGATTTAAATAAAAAAAGAGGAGCCAGGACTTTTTTCCATTGGTAATCTGGTCCATGTGTTCCCTGCAACTGAGCATTTTCAGAAGGGCCTGACTGTCTGGGTTAATTGTTTAATGCTTTTAGTTAGAATTAAACTTTGCACCTGCTCTGACAGTGATAAATTAAATGTGCTCCTTTTCCAATACTGTTGCCCTCTTTAAGTAGAGACCAAGAAGTGTATCTCCCTTCTTTCCCAGCGTTTGAGGAATCTCTGCTACACTTGAGTGTAAACCAGTATAATTTGTCACTAGAGCTAGCTCCAATTAAATTGATTGCGTTGGACTGAACTTTAGGACCTCTAATGCAAGCACTAAGGGAAAAATGGGCTTTTTTCTGCCCATTTCCCCATGTGGCACTTAGACATAGCTCAACGGTGGAAGGCTTTCAAGGTTCAAAAGGGTTTTATTTTCAAAAGAAATGGGCATTGATCAGTCGCATTTAAAGGCAAAGATAATTCCAGAGCTTGAAGGCTGGATTTGTGTTTAAGGTCTAAATCTCTTTCTTTAACCTTGGGGGGGGCACCCCGGCGTAACATAAAAGCAACAAAGAGATTAAGATTACAAAGGGGGTTTTGCAAGTGTAAATGATGCTGTGGTGTTCTTCAAACAGGACCGGCATCACCACCAGGGTCCGGGTCAGCATCTCATCTGTTGATTTTACACCTGGAAAAACAACTCGTGTTTATTTGTCACTTCCCCAAGTTATCTGGACAAATGTTTGGGGGGAGAACTCGCCCTTCTTAAAGTTGATTGAAAAGCAAACACTCTAAAGGTCAGCCTGGCAGAGACAATAGGAAAAAAAAAATAAATTTAAAAAAAAACCCACCTTTTCCTTTGTCAGCCCACGTGAAGGAGAGGATCAGGACACATGGTTAAAGCCTCAAGTAGAGACACACACACTTTTCACACCTTGATGGAAGGGGAAGGCATGGGGTGCAGATATACTGCCCATATAATCAGGCTGCTCTTGCTGCCAGGGTCAGAAATATGCAGTAAGGAATTATCTGGCTTGGAGGGGTAGGTTTTCATGGCTGGTGCAACAGCAAAAATATCACAGAATCATAGAATAGTTTAGGTTGGAAGGGACCTTCAAGATCATCAAGTTCCATCCCCAACCAGACTGCTCAGTGCCACGTACAACCTGGCCTTAAACACCTCCAGGGATTGAGGGGGCATCCACAACCTCTCTGGGCAACCTCTTCCAGTGTCTCACCAGCCCCACCACAAAGAATTTCTTGCTTATTTGCAGCCTGAATCTCCCCTCTTCCAATTTACATCCATTATTCCTACTCCTTCCAGCTGATATCCTATTAAAAAGTCCTACCCCGGCCTTTCTGTAGCCCCCTTCAGGCATTGAGAAGCTACTCTGAGGTCCCCCCTGGGCCTTCTCTTCACCAAGCTGAACAATCCCAACACCTTCAGCCTGTCCTCATAAAGCAGTTGCTCCAACCCTTTGTGCCCCTCAACTGGACCTGCTCCAATATCTCAATGTCTTTATGTTGAGGACTCCAGAACTGGTCACAGTAACTCCAGATGGGGCCTCACCAGAGCAAAAAGCACTGCACTTTTGCTTGCAATTGAGATACAGACAATTATCCCCATTCCCCTTTTCAAAAGAGGTTAGCAAGGAGTCTATGCAAGCTCACCAAAACCTTCCAGTTTCAGGACAAAATTCCTATCTGCCAGGTCCAGCCTGCCAGGTCTACTGACTGCACAAAGCATCCTCACTTGTAAAGTCTCAGAGATAGTAAAGGGAAGTCCATGCCTCACTAGAGCTCTCTTTCACTCACAATGGGGAAAAAAAAAGAAAAAAAAGCTCTGTTTTCTGTTTTCATGGTGAACCTGGGATAGCCATGCATGCAACAACTGAGTCTCAAGAAAGCCAAATCCTTTTTTTTGGTGGACCTGGACAAGTCAGGGGCCACTGGGCAGATTTATGCAGCGCTGGATTAATAAGCACAGGGAATCTGTCCAATTTTTTTCAATATAGAAGGTGCTTGCATAGACTGTCTGCTGATGATATATATAAGGAAGAGGGATGTGCCAACCTTTGCTCTATTGATGCCCACAGCTGCATTCAAGCTGCAAACTGACCTCAAAAGGGGCCACAACAAGCAGCATGGAGAGCTTTTCAGGTGTGTAAGGACAGGTAAAAGCCTGCAGCAGCATTTCTGAGTGATACAGGGAAGACAGACAGGAGAAGCTGAGTGTCAGGCAGGAATGGGGACGTGTTGCCCAGCAATAATGGAGAAAATCATAGAATCATAGAATAGTTTGGGTTGGAAGGGACCTTGTAAAGCCCTTCAAGGATAGATAAGTCACACAAAATATGCACACATCTAAAACTTGGGGAGTTTTCACTTGTACCATCCATTTTCTTGCAGCAAAGTCTGATTTGCATTAGTTGGATGTGCACATACAATGTGCATGCATGTGTGAATATGTGCCTGTAGTAGATATATACATTAATGGAGGGACATGTGATGGCAGCTGTCTCACTTCTGCATGGACATCCACCAGTCTGGTCCCTTGGAACAACTGCATTGAAAGATTTCCAAGTTTAAGTCAAGTTCAGGTATCACTCTATTGATACTGACCTTCATGGTCAGTAAAAGCCAGAAATAAAGGGACACCCACATGTGTAGGCTGTGTGCAGCTCCCCAACACACTGTGACTTTCAGCTCAGCAGCACAGGAGCCACATCCACCATCATGAAAATTAACAACCCCCTAAGAAGAACTCATCAGCTCAGTATATGCTCCAAGATCTGGGTGCAGATGCTCACAATCAGGTCTGTTTGAGGACATTGCATAGACATATTTAAGGCCAGATGCCCCAGATGACACCCACCATCATCACTGCACTTAAACCAGTGCATTATATGGTTGTGAAACACATCCTTTATCACCTGATGTTTGAAATGAGAAAAGACAAGCAATTATTTCAAAGCCACCAGGTTTGAGGGTTTTTTTTATAAGAATACTTCCAAAATCTGCAAAAATAAGTCAATGTTAAAGCAAGACAACCTGCATTTGAAGCCCACACATGAGAACTCCTCGTGTCACCTCATGCCAAAACTCTGTGGGGTAAAAAAAAATCAGAAATCAAGAAGAAAGCATGCCTGAAACCTCCAGCTACTGAATTTTCCAGATGAAGAGAAAGTGCATGATGGCCAACTAGAGCAGGGAAGGTAGCAAAGGAAGGGCAAAAAGGGCAGCATCATTTGCCAGGCTGGAAATTTAAGACACATTCAAAGCCCACTGAAGTTTTGTTGCTGCTTTCAAAAGTGCAAATTGCTTCAAGAGAATCTGCCTATGTCTGGAATAGGAATGAATGGATTAGCCTTTCAAACTCTTTGAGATCAAGGTCAAGATCATCCAGGAGAACCACAGCTACAAGAAAGTTGAATTCTGCATCAGGCAACTCGTGACACAGCATTTCCCCACTGTAAAAAAAGGTGCCCAGCATCAGCACACTGGCTTTTAGGAGTCTTTTGAGGATGACTAAAAGAGCTGGAGATTACTAAACAGTAATTTATATACCCAGATACATGCTAGGCATTAGTCATCTGCTACCTGTGCTGGGACACCACCAGGCATTGTTTGAAAGCCCTCTCCTTGAATACAGCCCAACAATAGCATTGTTTGGTAGGAACTGCAGGTATTTGTGTAAGGCATTCAGCTTTTCCACTGTTCCTTGATTGGTTCTTTTCAACAGAGCCCCCCCTTAAATTAAAGTTCCTTAGCTGAGCAGATCAAAGTAACGCTGGAGAATTTTTTCCTAAGTATTACTTGACCCACTTGGTGTATTTTCATGTTGGAAAATTATTTTCACTCCCTATTGTCAGGGAGGTGCTTTTGTTTCTCTTTAAGCTATTCACTGGCCCAAGCCTCAAGATATTTGGCAGAGGTTCTCCAGATAGCATATATTTTTTTGGAGGGGCTGTTGTCAAAAACATCCAAAGAGAACTGGAACCTGGGTCACCCTCTGCTCAAACAAGACACCAAGCCATAAAAGCCAGCAATGCCATGAGTCCTGAGACCAGAAGAAAACATGCAGCTCCTGTCAGAGCTTCTTATTCTGGACACTCAGTCACTGGGAAGAAGCTTTCCTGTATTTAAAAATATTATTAATAACTTCCACTGAAAAGAGAAGGTCAGCACAAATGGTGAGGAAGCACGAGAAAAACCATTCTCCAAGGATGAAGATGGGAGAGTTGCTGAAGCCTAGTGGAGCACAGCCATTTCTAGAATATGAGGCTTCTTGCACTCATCACCTTGGGGACAAAATACATTGCTCTCTGCCTATGTTTATAAAACACTTCTGAAAATACATTAATATCTGGCTAGTATCCAAGAGGAAGCCAGCAAATTATCAAGCCCATTTTTGCACTGTCCAGTGCAATCACCTCAATGTACCCACAGCAATCTCCTACTTCATCCTGATGTAATGAACCCCAAAAATCCCCAAGGCTCTCCCTACTTCATTAAATCCAGTTTCACCCCACACAATTTCTTGTAGCAAGTCCTTCATCCTTGCAAATGTCCACACTGAGTCCTAAAATTCTTCCACCTGGGTCATACACATCTAGAGAGCATTTCCATCACTCCTGGCTCAACCATGACCAACTCCATTTCTCAAATTGGATTGCATCTTGCACCCAGTAGATGCTGGATGTTTAAGACCCTGATGAAAAACACCTCAAATTCAACAAAAAGCACATGAAAAAGTAAAAAAAGAGAGACCACACAAGTGGTTTTCATTCCCTTCAATGCTCACCTGTGGTTCTAATATCCCTCCATTTATAGTTCACAGTTAAGCAAGTCACAGAGTAGCAACTGAAGAGATTTTAACAGGTTTTTCCTTTTTCTAGTTAAGAATTAGTAAGGGAAGGAGCTACTCATCTCCTCCTGTTATATTTTGGGGTGTATGTTCAATTAGCATTACATAGAGACTTTTATGAGAACATAATTGCTGATATATTTTTCTTTTTCTAGATAAGAAATAGTAAGAGAAGGAGCTGCTCATCTCCTCCTGTTATATTTTGGGGTGTATGTTCAATTAGCATTACATAGAGACTTTTATGAGGACATAACTGCTGATCTATGAACTGAGTAATAACCACCCCAAAACCCAGACACAGGTTTGAATCTTAACATTTTTTTAAATCCTCTGTCCCATTTTTGGAAAGAAAAAAGCATTTTTAAAAATACTAATGACAGACATAAGCAAAGCTGCTGAAAAGCTGCAAGCATCTCCTAGGAATAGTCACTGGAATTTTCACACATTTGTGTTCACAACAATTTTTTGTCATCACTGTTGCTTGTTTCCCTTGAATATTCCTGTGCAAGAAGAGACAATCAAGAATGATGCTGAAACCAGAAAATTTCAAGTAAACTTGAGGTCTAGTCACACAAAGTTAATACACCCTCCTTCAATTTCCATAATGGTCATGGAAACCTGTCTGAAAGTGTTACATTCCTCCATCCAAACAGAAAAATACCAAATACTTCACGTGGCTTTGAAGACAGCCTGCAGTTTGCTTTGAATACATATTCAAAGCTGAATGATTTATTAATTCAGCACAGAATCCATTGATAAATCATTTCTAATAAATAAAGTCAGAGGAGAGAGCTTGTAACCTGCTGAAAACTGCAAACAAAAAAAAAAAAGAGGCAAAGCAAGACCATGACAGGATGATGAACTATTTGTTGATCCCTAGAAATGAGGGACAGTAACTCTGGAGCCAAGAAGACATCTCCCAGCTTTGGACCTGCCAGATGAGGAGCAGGACAACAGCATTGCAGCAGTACCCATCACTCAATCTCTCACAACATCATAGTTAAGACTCAAAAACAGAAGGGAAGGATCAACATAACCTTCTGAGAAGTTGTGTGTGTGCTGAGGCACAGAGGTCATATCAAATCTAAGTCAATCTCTTCTATTTCAGTGAAGAGCCTTGTTCAGGAGGACCCACACCACCTCCTTCAGCTAACAGCTGGTCATCTATTACTCTCTAATCCACCACTCTACATCTGCTCCATTCTTGATTGAAACAGCTACTGCCAGAGATAAAGCTGGAGAGAGGGACCTTGATGAATTCCTAACCTTGGGAAAATTATGGGTAGAAGGAAATATTCACTAAGTCAAATTTCTGAACTGTTACAAAAAAACAACAGATTTTCATAGAATCATAGAATGGTTTGGGTTGGAAGGGACCTTAAAGATCATCAAGTTCCATCCCCCCAACACCTCCCACTACATCAGGCTGCTCATCCAGCCTGGTCTTAAACACCTCCAGGGATTGAGGGAGCATCCACAACCTTTCTGGGCAACCTCTTCCAGTGTCTCATCACCCTCACCTTAAAGAATTTCTTATATCTCCTGACAAATCTTGATACAGATGAGACACCAGGTTACAGATAGGTCTTCAGAATGCTTTAATTTGCTTCAGAGATACAATCTGAGTCTATACTATCACACAAGTCATGCCACACAACATTCCCTCCTTGAAAAAGTGAACTTAAAAAAATCAGAAATACTATAAAAACTGCCCAACTTGGGGCAAGTGGTCCCTAGGCTGAGGTTTCTCCTGCTGTCTTTGCCTTGATTGCAAGTGAGAGACATGTTAAGAAAAGTGATCATGCTTAAATACAAGTGGCAGAACTTTTTGTTGGGTATTTCCCCCTCCCTACTCTTTTTCCCTTTCTTTTTTTAAAAAAAAAAACATCCCTTAGACAGCTGAGCTAATAGAGTCCAACATCTTTGATGATAGTGATGCTAACACTAGAAACAAATTATAGTGTTCAGAAAGTTTGAAAGACTGAAAAGAAATGCAGAACGTGTAACACCAAATTTGCCTGTCAAGTACTTTTTTTTATTACTGCTTGTTTCATTTTATTTTATTCTTAAAACTGATGGGTTTTTGCAGCTATCTGCCTCCCCACTGCAAATTCCAGCTCAGAGAATACTGATTTGCAACTTCAATCATCCCCTGACAAACAGTCCCCACTAAGTGAGAGCTGATCCATAACAGGTATTTCAAATTTTCATAAGTCACAACACATCACCCTAAAGTGAAGCATTTCATTCACAGGACACAGTCTTCTGAAATCATCAAATATTTTTAATTCCTTTTTTTTTTTTAAATATATATAACAGCAACTTAATATTCTGAGTGCAAGTGGCTACGTACACGCATCCCCAGCATCACCTGGCAGAGCTTCTCAAAATTCTCTTAAATAAAACCAGATGAGAATCTGCTTGAAGGTTTTAATTTAATCCCACCTCTCAAGATTTTGGTTGTCTTTTTTAATTACCTTTTATATAGTTTTAACCACATATTCCCTTACATATTTTAAGCAAATTATAGGAGTTTGCTATGAAAGCACATGGTAGTGTGTTAACTTGCAGTATCAATGTTTTGCTAATACCTCCTGATGCTGGTGGCTGCTTAGCATCACAAAATATCATACTTGAGGTGCTCTCATTGTGTCCTCCACTCCTAAGGAAAACCTCTTTTCCTCTAACACTGGCAGCATCCCCACACAAAAAACCACAATGGCACCTTTATGCAGCATGGTCGCAGTTCAATTTCTACACTTTTTTCTGTATTATTTCCTTGGAAAAAAAACCCAACTAGGTCTGAGCCCTCCTGCTCCACCAGATGACCTGTTACAAGCTGCCTTTTCTCCTTGTAGAACTGCAGAGCAAAACATCACCTCCCTCCTTAGCAGCCAACCTCAGCAGGCATAAGGCATGTAGGGACTCATGCCCAGATAATAAAGCAATGCAGGCTCCAGGGATAATAAATATTTGCTTGCCAGCTTTTTACTGGTGTGTGAAAAAGATGGACTGCATGAAATACACACATCTGGAGAGGCACCTTGGTGTAGATGCCACCACAGAGGAGAAAGCAGTGCTGTGGGACATGCATTCATCATGCCCAGTGACTAGACAGAAGCTGTCCTAACAAAGCTCAAGCCAAGGCTTCACTGGTCATAAAAGAAATATTATTGTTATTGCTCTTCCAGATGAATTCAAATCAACAGAAATGCTCCTCCTGCCCAGGAGAGGAAGTTATCACCTAATCTGAAAAATATATTTTATCTCAGTTTGATTTTGTTGATCTTTTTCGTGTTTAACATGGGTCTGTGATGGAAACACTGTGTAATTGAGAAATCTGACAAATTCTGTAAATATGAATTGCCCTTCTAAATGCAGCTGTGGAAGATGTCAAATTCAACCAAATAATGACCCAGGAAGAATGAGGTGATGTCCCAGTTTCATGGAGCTTATAGGGGTCATCCTCTGTTCTCCAGATCCGTGTCAGCTTCTCACATCCTAAATTTCACATCAAATTTTAGTTCAAATGGACAACATAGCTCAGCCCAAACAAGAGCACTTCCACCTGACTCCATAACTCACTTAAAACTCAGCCCAGATTCATCAAAAGGTTTGAAAAACTCTCCTTGAACTTGGCCCAAGATGGGCTGCGTGTAATGGCTTTTAGCTGGAACAACTTTCACTTGGTTTGGGGTTTGCTCCCTGAAGTTTTCCCACAGTCCCCATTAGGGTTCAGATGGGAACTGCTCTTCCCCACCCATTTCTCTTATCTCTGCATCTCACAACTAATACTATTAAGCTAATGCATTTGCTTTACTCTTTAGCCATGGGAAACAATCACCCTCCTACCACCCCTTTGATTTTAGTATTGAACATGGGAGCTCAGACCTAAATTTGGATGTAGGTGCATACAGGAGGTTTGCATTGACCTCAATCAGGAGATTCTCATGAATAACAAAGGAGATTTTTAAGACCACATGTAACACTCCATTTATTACAGGACAGGATAATTCCATGCATGATATTCTCATTTAGCCTAAAGGTGCCTTGAACTTGAGAAGTTCACAGCAATCATAGGAAGAGTTGTTTTCACCTTTGGCTCCCGGGTCTGTGCACTGCCTTAAGCACCTAATTTAAGGACAACTGTGCTTTGTGAGCTTACACTATATCTCATCTCATATCTCTCTTGATAGTGGGTGGTGCCATAAAGCCAATAGAGAGAAATTAAGCCTGAGCAGAGCTGGAAGGACTTCCCAATATTGTTCCAGCAACCAAGAAAGTTCATTTAATGCTGCAATTTGGCACATGCATGTAGCTTAGCAATGACTTAGTGCAATTACCAGGCTGTCCTCCAAGCCCATGCTCTTCATGCTCACCAACACAAGTGGCCATGGCAGAAAATTTTAAGACAGGATGCCCAGAGGCACCAGTGGACATCCAATTGCCTCACATCTAGGTGGAGGAGTCCCTGCCCATGGCAGGGGGGTTGGAACTTGATGATCTTTAAGCTCCCTTCCAACCCAAACTGTTCTATGATTCTATAAATGGTTGTCAAAGCTGCTGCAAGCCACTGGATGGTGGCAAAATGTACCAGTTTGGAGTGATGCACAAAAGAACTCAGTCTTCCTTTTCCTGCTGCATTGGCTTTTTGCTAACAAGGGGTGTTGCAATCACCAAAAAGGTTATTTGGGTTGCTGCTTGTTCTGTGCTCATTCTAAGAAATAAAACATCTATAAGAGCAAATGAGGAGTTACAAAGAGGTTGAACAATAGGAATGGATAAATTATAGAATCATAGAATAGTTTTGGATGGAAGGGACCTTAAAGATCATCGAGTTACAACCCCCCTGCCATAGGAAGGGACACTTCCCACTAGAATAGGTTTGCTCAGTGCCTTGTCCAGCCTGGCCTTAAACACCTCCAGGGGTTGAGGGGGCATCCACAAACTCTCTGGGCAAGGGCACCACCCTCACCCTAAAGAATTTCTTTCTTATATCCAGCCTGAATCTC
>VZTY01014839.1:14440-19440 GCA_013400935.1 Turnix velox
CTCCAGAACTGGACACAGTAACTCCAGGTTACAGAATCAAGTACAGCCACAACCAGATAAAGAACTACCTACTTCACCAAATGATTTTGAAATCAGTAATTATATTCTTGAAACTCAAATTCATGAAAAAAACCTCAAGCAACATTTCTTTCCAATGCCCCATAGAGACATCTTGATTTGGTGGTGACTGTTCTGGGAACAATTACATTTCTACTAAACCAAAATTCAAAAAACAACTTTGGTCTTTGCTGCAACATGGATGAGGCATCATCAGCCCTTCTGACTCCAGGAAGGCCATGGGGTGCAATCTATGGCTTCACGTTGAACCTCAGACTTCAAATTCTGCCAAAGAGACCTTAGTAAACCAATCTGGTCTTTACAGATCTTGCTGGTACATCCCTAAGGTCCTCTGGAGACAGGATGTGGATGTCCAGGCAGATATTCTTGGCAGAACAACAGCATTTCTCCCTCTTGACCTCCCTGTGGTCTCAGAGATGCAGGTAGGGGTTAAGGTACAAGGTTGCAAGCACATCTGAGACTTTCAACCTGTCCACCCAGGTCACCTCCATCTACATATGCAGAAGGAAATGGATTTGTTGAACATAGGACAAGAAAAAAAAAAAAATCTGAGCTTCCCTAGAAATTTCATAAAACTAGAGAGATGAGAAAAAAGACTCCACAGCTCCAAGTCCAGGTTCAAACACCAGAGTTTCAATATCAGGCTGTATAATGACCTACCACTGTAAAATGTTGCTGCTCTCCACAGGTTTTGAGTAACAAACCCATTGCTTCCTGAATCCATCAGGCCTGGGAGTCTAAGTAAAGTGCTAAAAATGCAAATGGCTTTGAAGCTGCATTAATGTGCAATAAGATGGTCAGTCAATGTTAAGCTGTCTAGACTTATGAATAAAGTCCCCTTAAATTGAGCAAACCCACCTGGCAAACAAGCTCATGCAGGAGTCCTATCTGCTCCTCACATCACAGGAAGTCTGGCTTCCTCAGACTTGTGCCAAAAAACCTCCTTAGAAACTCCCCAACAGCTTTAAAAGTTCTTAGTTTTGCAGATCTGTTGATATTTTGCAAAGGCAGTCTTCAATTTTCTGGTTGAATGTGGGAATGAAGATGGGAGACACACAAAGACATAAGAAATGCACAAAGAAAAAAAAACCCTAACAATGGAAAATTAACCACCCTCTCCCTTTAAAAAAAAATAAAATCCTTCAGACATTATTTGAAATTACTCACAATAAAAGTAAGACTAAAATCTGCAATGGATTAACGGGTTGTGTCCCAGGGGCAAGGATTTTTCTTGATGGACAAAAATTATCCCTGCACTGAAGTCACTGAACTATCACTTCTTTGTAAGACTAAAAAAAAAAAAATTTAGCTGTCAACAACTACAAAGACTTTTTTTGACAACTGATAAAAGCTAGTGTCCAGAAGTTCATCCAAATATTCATACCAAATTCACTCTCTGGTGTTCACTCAGGAGAGGACACTAAATCACAGGATAGATGGGAACTGAAGCCCAAAAACCTTATATTTCTAAGCCAGTTTGTGGTTATTAAAAAAAAAAAAAAAAGTTAAAAAAGTCATTGTGAAATGTGAAACACACCTGTTTTTCCTTTAGACATACATGAACAAATGCAGCAGTCTGTCTATGAATGTTGATGAGATGTGGTTTAAGAGTCAAGGGGTGTCTTGAGGGATTAATCAGTGTTAGGAAGGGTATAAAAAAAAAAAACCCAACAACAAAACCCCAAATTCCAGGATTTCTCCCTGTAACATATGGCAACAAAACAGAGAACTGAATAACTTAAACCTGCCTGAGCTCCTCACTTTCAGTCCCAGGTGGAAAAATTGCACTTTTTTGCCCATTCCTACCTTTCCTTCCCTGTTCTTTGCAGCACTGCTGAGCCCCACACCATTTGCTCCTGTTTTGAAAGGGCAGGAAAGTGTTTTTAAGTAACAGAGCCAATCCTGAGTAAACTCTCCCTTGGGAAATAAAAATACTTGAAGAGCCACTCCATGTCACGCGTGGTTTATGTGCTGCACGTGGAGCCCAGGTCCACACTGGCTCTGCCTCTGTGTAAAAATCAATAGGAGCGGAGAAGAAAATGAATTATAGCAGGCTCTGCTTGTAGTCAAACTCAGAGAGATAAAAAAATAAGAAAAAAAAAATCTCTCAATTGAAAAGATTTTGGGGCCAAGACCAGATGCTCATAAAACTTTGATAAAAGATAGTATGAAATATGCATGTGGGGGCTGGTTTGGTAAAAGCTTCATTCACATTCTCCCACTCCCTTCCTCTGCTGCTTTTTCACAAACCACAACATACAAGCAGATATTTTCAGTCCTAATGTGGGGTTTTTTTGCCACCCTCCCACTTCCCCCCCTTTTTTGGTAGCTTTTAAACACTTGAAGAGATGCTGAGAGCCAAGAAGGTCTCTCCAAATCCCATATTGTGGGACTTTTTGTGGCCACTCTGCTGATACAAGTCAGGACTTAACAAAACAACACCTGCACATGCAGAAAGTGTGGTGGAGCTGGCAATATCAGTCCAAGAGGGAAATTTTTCCATAACAAACCACTCCTAGGGATCAGGGTTTTTTTGGCTTTCTGGTTCCCAGACTACAGGGGTGGGAAGCAATCACTCCAAGTGATTCGTAACACCAGCCCTAGGCAATAGTTTAGATCCCAGGATCATCCCTGCTTTGAGTGACCTCTCTCCCTGGCCAAGATTTTCCCTCAAAATCTGGCCCAAGAAATTAACTTGTCTATTTTTTTGGCATGAGCCCAGAAAGATTGTCCTTTACAGTTGCAATGACAAATAAATTCTCCTCAATCTATCAGCTAGAACAAGTAAAACCCAGACTAAAAGGTCTGGCTTCATAAGAATCACTTTTTTCTTGATTTTGGTGAGACATTGGAAGAGGTTGTCCAGAGAGGTTGTGGATGCCCCCTTAATCCCTGGAGGTGTTTAAGGCCAGGTTGGACAAGGCAATGAGCAACCTGGTCTAGTGGGAGATGTCCCTGGCAGGGGGGTTGGAGTTAGATGATCTTTAAGGTCCCTTCCAACCAGAATTATTCTATGATTCTTTACCCACAAACTAACTCCAGAGGTTCAGTCACAGACCAGGGCAACGTTGTAAGAACTGCTACCAGGCAGAGATGGAGGTGGGATGGAATAAGGTCTCTCCCCAGTCCCACACACAGAAACAACCCTGCCATAGACTCAATTATATGGGGTCTTTAATTTGGGATCAGAATATCTACAGGGGTGGCCGTAGGGTCCACCTCCCCTCTGGCTCATTGAGGAGTGATGGAAAATATCACCTATGCAAAGGGTGAAATGTCCATCTTTCAGCCCATTCCAGCCTTTCCCATTCCACAGTCAGAGTTATAGCATTTTGGGTTTAGATTTGGGGTGATTTTGACAGTTAAAAAATACTTCTATTCATCAGGAACAAAAACTCAAAGGGTTGGAAAAAAAAAAAAAAGAAAAAAAAAATCAGTAGATTGAAAACCACTGCAAATTGCTTGAGGTTGATGATATATTGATTTTTTTTTCTAAAATAATACTGATTATTCCAATAAAATCAAAATCAATTTTTAAATTAAAGCTTTCTCAGGAACAGAGAGACTGAAGAGTCTAGGCAATGAGCACATGCTCCCACAACAGGAGCCCCTTAAAAAGGGGTTGATGGGAAGGGTTTTCCCTGTTCCCCCCTAAAGAATTAGGGCTGGAATGATGTGTCCTGGAAGATTATAGGGCCAACCATGGTGGGAAGCTAAAATAAATAACACCAGCCAAACCCATATCCTTCCCATCCATCCCCTATCTCTAGATACAAGGAGCCCCTTAAAAAGGAGAGGTAGGAAGGGTTTTCCCTGCTCCCCCCTAGAAGTAGGACTGGAATGGTGTGTCCTGGCAGCTTATATGACCGACCATGGTGGGAATCTATAATACCAGCCAAACCTATATTCTTCCCATCCATCCCCCTATGTCTAGATACGAGGAGCCCCTTAAAAAGCGGTTGGTGGGAAGGATTTTCCCTACTCCCCCCTAAGTAAATAGGATGGGAATGGTGTATCCTGGAAGATTATATGGTCAATCATGGTGGGAAGCTAAAATAACCAACACCAGCCAAACCCATATTCTTCCCATCCATCTCCCTATGTCTAGATACTAGGAGCTCCTTGAAAAGGGGTTGGTGAGAAGGGTTTACCCTGCTCTCCTAAAGAATTAGGACTGGTGGTGTGTCCTGGCAGATTATATGACCTAGCAGATACATGTCCCAACACACACATATATGGCCAAGCAAAGTACAAGGTGGTAATAAATGAGGAATTCCATCCCTGCTCCATCCTGGCTGCAGATCCTCCACATCTGGATGGTCCCAACAGCCACTCTAGGTGGAAATACCTCCTGAAATGACACCAAATGTCTGCCACCAAGCTGGAGAGTGGGACAATTCCCCCTGCAAGGCATCAAGGCATCCAGTGTGTTGGGCTTCCCATGCACTTTCATCATCAAACCTACAGCAGTGGTGCTGGAAGGATGCACCCTTTGTGTACCACCCCAAACACTGCGTGCCATGCCCACTGATGGCAAGTTCATAAAGCAAATATTAGCCAAAGCAATCAGGAACATCAAGTGGAGATTCCCTGGGGAATGTGTCCCCTTACACCCCAACAAATTCAGGTTGGCAACTTGTGACAGGTACAATCTGGCTCTCCCATATGTCTCACGCACACACAGAGTGGAGGAATGTGTATCCATGCTTCTCCCATCACTACAACAACATGTCAAAAGAGCCACCTCTCAGCAGGAAGGTATGCAAAAACACCAAAAAAAAAAGAAACAAACTCCCACCCTCCCAGCCATGAAGCACTTGGCATAATCCCTGAAAAACACAGAGGAATGTCTGCTCACCCTATAGTTTAGCCACTGCTCCCATAGGTCTGCCCAGGACCCCTGGAGCTGTACCCCCATCCCC
>VZTY01014839.1:24440-38447 GCA_013400935.1 Turnix velox
TGGATGGATGACCTTGTGGAGTGCCATTTGGATGTCTCCACACATATGCTGCTTGATGTTCGGACCAGTTCACTGAAGGGGATGTAGGAGCTATGACAGTTCTGATCTTTTTGCCCATATTTCAACCCTAAATGCAGTAAATTTCCATGAGAAGGCTACTTGGGCATTTCCTGAATGCAGAAAACCTAGTAGAGAAATCTGGTAACTCATTCAAGTCTCACACAAAACCAATTTCTCAGCTGTGCTCACAATCACCTGGAGAGCATGGGAATGCTCTGGTCCCACCAACACCCATATGACAGGGATTCTCATGACAACTATTTCACAGACAGGAGCATAAAATCATAGAATAGTTTGGGTTGGAAGGGACCTTAAAGATCATCTAGTTCCAACCCCCCTGTCATGAGCAGGGACACCTCCCACTAGACCAGGTTGCTCAGTGCCTCATCCAACCTGGCCTTAAACACCCCGAGAGAGAGGACATCCACAGCCTTTCTGGCCAACCTGTTCCATTGTTCCACCAAATTACCAAGAGCTTAACATCCCCAGGTCTCCTAGAGGATCCTGCTGACAGGTAGCCTTGATACCCCCTCTTAATACTGCTGTTTGCTGTCCCAAAAACCTAGGAACAATCCAGAACATCTCAGCTTGCTATTTTCCAAGGTCTACAAAACTAAAGTGAAAGGAGAATAGGTCCTCAAAGAGTTGCTTTATTTAAAGGAGGAAAAAACCACCCATTTTCAGTCTTCTTTTTCCCCACCTACTTCTCTACATTCCTAAAACCACATCCACAGAGGCATTTCCCAAAAGTCTGATGCAGCAGGAGAGGACCACACAAGGCTGGATGTGCTCCATCTCTGCAATCAGAGCTGGAGGTGACACACTTCTCAAAAGAGTGAAAGGAGAGCAAAGCAGGAGTAACACGAGCACTGGAACAGATTGTTCACTTCAACAGACAGATTGTCCCTTGCTATAGAGTTCTCTGTTTTGAATTTCCTCCATTATACTCCAACCAAAATAATTATATTAAAAAATAATTACACTTTGTTATGTTTTTGTGAGCCAGCAAGAAAACAAGCCTCTATTCCCACCAACATGGTACATAAGACCCTTAATATCCCTCCACCTTCCAACAGGAGGGCAAAGGACCAGGATTTCAGGGGTGTATTAAATTAGGGGAATAGGCAGGCAGCAACAGAGCGGGGGTTTTCTTTTGTTTTGGTTGATTACTTTTATTCTTTTCTATTTCTAATCACACCAAAGTGGGTTAGATCCAACTAAATCCTATAAAAACCATCTCCTGCACTTTAAGATCTTTTAAACCCTACCCAGAATCTGTCCCACACATCCACACACCAGTTCCACCAAAGCCTGTACAGAAGGGCTCAGAGCAACCCAGGGATGTTTTTGGGAGTCACTGACTATTCAACCCATGCCCAAAAGCTGCATTTTCATTACACAAGAAGCCTATTAAAAAAAAAATATGAAAAAGCAGCCCTGGTGGTTAGACATTTGGAGACAAGAAGTACTTCTAAAGCAGCTGAATTGAAGCTTTATCATGATGCCATATGGACACCATATTTCAGAGCCTCCAAGCCCATCTTGCCATTTCTGATTTCTCACGTGGATGGGAACTGATGGGGGGTCCTCCTTTACACAGATCCACCTCATCTTACTCATCCCTTGTGGAGAGAAACCATCTCTCCTGCGACCATTTGGCACTACTCCACCACCTCTGCAACCTCTTAGCCCCAAACCTAAGAGCTGAAATCAGACAATTCACAATAAATTGTGCACCAGCCTGTTCCTTCTTCCCCACAAAAAGCTCTCCATGCTGCTACAACAGAAACAACCCTCTGATAGGCACCTACTAAGCTCTCAAAGGTGAAGAAGGCAGCCTACAAACACATCTCCATTTATTTAGAAGTCTAATTTCTAAGGTATCCTGCTCCAGCCTAGCAGCCAAGCTCACTGGGGATATTTTCCCTCTACTCCACCCTAAAAAGAGGCAGCCAGCCACAACAACCTCAAATATACATAATACATGCTCAAACATTTATATACATACAATTAATTTTGGTGTAGATAGAGAAATCAATAGCTCCTAAAGGGATCAATAGCTACCCAAGGGAAAAGTTTTTGGTAAACCAGTTGGCAGAATTGATGGCACTGATCAAAAATATAATAGTGATAACCTATTTATCTCATTTGGTAAATCTGTCTTTTCTATGAGGCAACAGCATCATCTACATCAACTATTCAACATGACCTTCTTATACCCAGTGGCTCAACTTAACATCCCCATACTTTCTATTAAACTTAGATAAAACTCTTCATTTCCTCATCATTTTCTGCTCTTCCCAACTAACCAAAAAATATTTCACCTCCTGGGTATAACAACTACAGTCCATTTTTCTTTGAAGTCTGGATTTCACGACCCATCATCTTTAAATTTCCATTTTAATCCCAGTTTGGACCATTTTCACTCCCCAAATGGCCAACACAGGACTTGTGGACTTTGGGAGGTACCAGATGTTTCCCATCCAAGCTTTCAAATAGAAATTCAACACTTTCTTCTTCTTAGGTGATCCAGTATCTGCTTCCTCATCCATCTCCTAGGGCTTCACCAAGTTTTTCTACTGACTTTAATACATGAATGTGTTCTCCACATGCTGAGGCCATAGAGTAAAACCCTTTCAGCCTTAACCACCTCAAACTCACAGCTTTTGGCTCTGTTCTGGAGCAGCTCCATCTTCCCCTTCCCTTTTTCAACAGCAAATGCTGCACAGAGTTAATTGACACAAGTTTTTTTGGGCAGAACAACATTTGGCAGCCTCTCCACTTCTAAACTGAGTAGTTTAGCCAAAAAAAAAAAAAATTATCAGATATTAAGTTTCTCCCTAAATATTCAAAATAAAAATGAGGGAGTGTTTTTAGCTGTGGCATTGGTAGCTCTCTGTAATTAACCAAGCCCCCTCATCGCCAGAGAGGGGGTTTAATTTAATTTTTAGGGGAGTAAGGAGCATTATTTATTAGTTGCAGAAAGGCTGTGGGCAAGCACACTAAAAGCAGTGATAGAAGTAAAAATTTTATTTGCTTTTAGTGTTCTTTTTGGAAGGTAAAGCAGGAAAAACTGGGATGAGGTAAAGGATATCATTTAAAGACAAAAACTAGGGATAAAGATCAAATGGGAAGACCCAGAGAACAAAATCAAAAAAGTATGAAGGATGCAAGTGATGCAAGGAATTACATATAACCTGAGCTACATCATCCATGACAGGAAAAGGTGCTGGACCAGATTTAAATGCATCTTGAGATGTTTGTGAATAAATTAGTGTATATGTTGCACATGTATCATGTATTTCCTTCTTTTGGGTAGTGGAAGCTTGGGTCAAACTACATAACCCCGGGCACAGGGTTCAGCAGCTCCAAAAATTGAGCAGAAACACCAAAGGCATGGTGTTTCTGCAGCTCTTACCATGGCTTTTGCTTTCCAACACTGTGAACCCCATCCCTGGCAGGAGAGCAATAAACTCCATTAAAGAATAAGGTGCTTGTGCTGAACTGCTCTCTAACCTTGGCACTACAAACAGACACAAATCATATTTAGTTCTACACAGAAGAAAAAAAACCACTTTAATATTTCTATTTTGATATTTCCTTACAAATAAGTATCTATGTTCAGCAAAGGAGAACCACAGAAGATTTTTTTTCTCCCCCCACCTCTTGCAGAGCAAGATAAGAGCCTGACTGACCAGATGTTTTGCAGGAAACCTCAATTTATTACAAGAGCAAAACCTTGCACAAGTCAACCACAATACCCTGGATTTGTTAAAAGGGGGCAGAGCAGGCATCTCTTCTGCTTTGCAAGGTTTTATAGATGGAGGTACAGCTCATTTTTAGCTGCTTCCTACACAAGAAGGGATCCCACCCACGGCAAAGCAGGCATCATCCTCACTCTCCTCACCAGACCACTATATTTATACAAGACTTGCACCTAGAGAATGAGCCAAATGAGAAAAGCAGGCTCCTATCCCTTTTTGCAGGTGCTATAATTGCACATGCAAGTGCTGCTATTGACACTTTTCACTTCTAATTAGACTTACAAATCAAGCACTGGGATGCCAGCATGGCTCCCCAGCTCAGAATAGCTCTTGCACTTACAGCATTTTGTGCTCAGACCTGCTGGGACAGAATCAGGAGAAAAAAGGCAAGAGGTCTGAGCAAAGATCCCCACACAAACCAGGAGCTTTTAGAGGGTATCACCTCCACCCAGAAACTTTTTTGCTGCCACAGAAGAGATGTGCCTATGAAAATACACCATTCCCAAAGCCCAACACAGAAGTTGGGGTGTCCAATTCCCTTTTCCTTAGGTACAACACTAGTGGAATGATGCTATCCATGGCTCCAGTATTCCTAAAGTTCTGCAGAACAGGTCTGGTGACAATAGGCAAAGAAAAAAAACGCCAAGAAATTGACTCTGAGAACTAACATGACTCCCTCAGTGTAAATATTATGTTTCAAAGGCTGGACCATTCAACTTTATGCTATTTTCACTTTCTTTTTGTAAAAAAAATACACATACACACGTTTAGAAAATATACTCTCACGCATCCCACGTGACTGCCCCCATCTCATGGTGATGCACAGCCATGGAGTGGCAAGCCATGTCATAAATAAAAAAAAAACCCCAAACACAGTGAAACCAAAAGGTCACTTGCATAACTGCCAGAGAAAGCAGCAGTGGAATGATTTACAGACACAGGAAATACAATTCAGCAGCAAGGAATTCCTTTGGCAGCTCAGAGAATTAACTCGAGGAAGGTTTAAAAAGGGAGTTCCACCTGATAAAGAAACACTGAGCTTTAGGAAGAGGGATTCAAGGCCAGACAAGCAACTCAATCATGTATTTAATGGCTAACCAAAAATCTCTGGCTTCAGAAATAAGGTAGTCCCTGCACTGCCTGACAAGCATCCCATTGCTACTGTCCCAAAATTCAATGGGTACCACAGACTTCATGGTGTCACCTCACTAGGAAGCATCACACACCCAGGATGTTTCTGCAGACAGTCCAGTTGTTAAGTCATTAAAAGGCACACAACCAGCATAAAGGAAAAAAAAAACACAGCAATCACTTTAAATACTAATAGTTTAATAGTTCTTTCATTTAAAACTCTATCTCTGAGTGCATATAACAACGTGTCACTTTATGTATGTCTTGTTAGTCAAATTACAAACCCGTGTGTGTGTGTGTGAGTGCAAGCTTAAGTGGCATTTAAAAATAGCCCTTGCTATTACTGCTAGCATGTAATAAATTAATGATGGAGCATTTAGTTCTGCCTACAATCTGACAACCTTATTTCTCAGCAAGCAGGACCACAAGCTGCACATAACACACAGGAAGGAGCACACCCAGGGAGGGCAGGCTGCCTAAATCAGGACTCTAACCCCAAAATTCCACCTTGGCCAAATAAATGACCCTGGGAGGTGAGTGAGGGAGGAACCCACCTCCGTGTTTCTACTCTTATCCAGCCATCCTTCCATGCAGTGACACTCATTTCTTTCTTTTTTTTTTTCTTTCCCCCCCCCTCCTTCCTTTCAAGCTTTGAATGGCAATTAGGAAAAGGTTAACCGAGTGCCTTTCTCCCAGGAATCCTCTTCCCCCTTTCAAAATAACAGCGTTAGCAAAAGAAAATCCCAGATTAGGCTAACAGGTAGGAGCGTGGTGCAGCCCTGGGAGATGCTGTTGGAAGTGGGGAGATTGGGAGAATCATCCCAGCGGGGGACTAATACTCATCATTCGGAGCTGCAGCTGAGGCCCCTTTGAGTGACAGGCAGCCGGGAGCTGAAAGAGCTGCTCATATCCCACAACTGCTGGCATGCAGACTTGAAAGAGATTTATTTCAGGATAATTAGCTGGGAGTATTAAAGGTGGCAGGAAAGATCTGCAATTACTGTTTAGCAAACACAGAATGGAGGCAAAGGGAAAAGGGAGAGAAAGAAGAAAAAAAAAAGAGGAGCCAAAAATGAAGAGACCCAAATATTTCTCCACTTGAAAGTTGTTAAATAATTGAAAAAGTTCAAAGAAACTTGATTGTGAGTTTGAGGGGGGGAAGGTGGAGCTAAATCATACACAACTAGCTCCATCTTTCCAACACTCAGCTTTGCAAGTGCAACAGTTTTCCAACTTAAGCTACAAAACTCCACCTTCCTCACAATTTGTACATCCTTTTAGCAGCACAGGAAGATTTACCCCAAACAGGATGTATTTACTGACCTACAAAAACTAAATATATATATATATATAAAATAAAATATATTAAATGTATAAAAATAAATATATATGTATAAATATACATACACATGTATATCTCTATAAATCTCCACACTCAACTGTCAAGAGTTTTGCTTCTGCTCTTGTACAGAGCTGACAAATCTTCCTTTTTCCACCAAAAGAGACATTTTCTGCATGAGTTTCTTTGAGAAGAGGTGACTGCTGGTAATGCCAAATGTTTTAAACAGAGGCATGCCACTGTAAGCCTTGGGAGATTAGGAGGGGGCTGAATATATAGGAACTGTTAATGCACTTCTTGCTCGTTATGGAAATAGCAACTCAAGTGCTGTCTGCATTTATTGGGGGAGAGAAGGAAGAGGGGGGAAATACCTACTTTTTTTTGTTTGTTTTGTTTTCAAAAATGGGTATTCTTGTTGTGGAAACTAGTCTGTCTTCAAAATCCAACCAAGGTCTGCAAACAAAAGTCTCCTGACTTCAAAATCCAACCAAGGTTTACAGCCTGATTCAGTATTTCTCTGTATCATAGAATGTGTTGAGTTGGAAAGGACCTTCAAAGGTCATCTAATACAGTAAGCAAGGACATGAATGTCTTCAGGACCTCCACCACCTACTTGGTCAACCTTTTCCAGTGTCTCACCACTCACACTTTAAAGAATTTCTTCCTTTTGCCTAATTTAAACCTGCCCTGCTCTAATTTAACTCTAATTTATCCTCTTCCTCAATGTCCTTGCTAATAGTCCCTCCCACAGCTTTCTTGTAGTCCCCCTGCAGGTACTAGTAGGCTGCTCTAAGTCTTCCAAAATCTCTTTTCCAGGCTGAACAGCTCTGCAGATAAGCTTTCTCCAGCTCCATCCACATAGTCTGGCAGTTGCTGGCATCACACACCAGCATGTCTGTGCCAAATGTAAATAAAGTTCACCCAACACACACAGCCTCAAAGCATCTGAGATTTTCATCAGCCTTCAAGACTTATTGTTGCTGAGCCTCATGCTGCTCTTCCAAAACAAGGGGCCTTTTCTGCATCTCACTCAATGATCTACAGTCCTCTAAAGTCATCTATTTATTTATGCTCTATTCTAGGATTTGCCCTCTGCAATATATATTAAAAAAAAAAACCAAAAAGCCACAACACTGCTTGAATTGTGTAGAAATAACAGCACTGCTTGGCCCACTCTGTGGAGGCTGGATAAAGGCAGGGCAAGCCAAAATGATTTTTAGTTGTCCAGCACCAGACCCACAGGGGAAGAAAAAGAAAAAGCCAAATAAAGTAACAAGATGGGGGCTTCACTGCCAGATTGGGCTTTCTGCAGTTGTTGCTATACACAGGCACATTCTGCCTTTAGGATGAAAGGCAAAAAAATCACAATATCTTGGGTAAGGTTGTTGATTATTTATTTTTCTCTTTTTGATTAAAAAAATGATCAACCTAACATTTTGCTAAATGCAGTGATTTCTACATGACTTTCACAGGGAAAAGTTTCTCAGCTCTAGAATGAAGTTTCTGACCCAAAGAAACAAGCCAAAAAGTCAGCCCAGAAAAAAGAGAGACATTGAAAACATTCCCCTGGGTTGTGAAAAACCCAATTTCCAGTCCCTGTTTTTGCCTGCCTGACACCACCAAGGTCAAGCAGCTGAGACAGACACAGAGCCAGGATGCCCTGCATCTCCCCAAACATTGTGTAAAACACATCTCACCTTCATGACACTCCCATGGAAAATTTAAGGTGACTTAAACTGTACCTCATAAGCTTAAGGAAAGTCACTTGAGCTTGGGATTTTCTAAACTGCATCAGTGAAATGAACAGTATCTACATTAAAGGTCTTACAGAAAGTCTGAACTCTTGAAAGTTGCTATAAACAATCTTCAAACATGATTTTTCTCTGTTTCCCTGCAAAGAAAAGCCTGTAGCATCCTTGCTTTTACCCCTTCTACCCCAGGCTGTAATCCCAAGGGATCCTCTTATAGGGAATCCAACCCAATTCAAACTTCCCATAGCAAAGCCAAGTCATGACTAGCCTTCATCTGTATCACAAGCTATGTTTGTCCCTACATCCTGTGAAAAAATCCTATAAACTGGCTTTTTGTCTTATTGGAGGGATCACCTGGACTTTAGTTGGACTAAACACCATCAATCTGCTGTCCCAGGCATGGTGAGACCATTTTATCCCCTGGCAAGTGTCATATTACCACAATCTAAAGACACCAACAGTGGTTAAGGAGCTCCAGATGGACTTCACATATAAAAGAACCATGATCCCACCATCCTCTGGTAGTTCCTTTCTCCCTGGCTTGGAAAAAAACATCTGATTTCCCTGCCTCTACTCCCTGGTGTGTCAGTCTGAGGATGATACTCTATCTCCCACTCTTTGGCAGATTAATTATTTAATATTTGTAAAGCACTTCAAAGATGAGAAATGCTCAGCATTATTACTACCCCCATCAGGAGGATGACAAGAGCTTTTTCTCTCCCTTATCCTCTTCATAACCTTCCCAGGGAACAACCAGTGAACGTACAGAAAGTCACCTTGAAACAAAGGGTGATGATGGCACTCTGCTCTCTTTCTGGTTCGATGCATTGAAAGAATCAGACCAAATTGTCCTCCCATCACCTAGAGGTACACCAATATCTCCAAAACAGCAGAAAGATCAAAGATATGTCAATACTTAAAGCCTGTCCCTGTCTGTCTTCTGCCCAAGAAGCTGCATTTTGACTTTCCTGGACCACAGCAGCCTGTTGCATCCATGGGAGCAAAAGGCATTCAGCAGGGTAGGGAGTTTTTCTGCACAAAAGATGATGGGAAACAGAAGAACTAGGAGAAAAGGAAATACGAGTGCTCCTGCATGCACTACTCACTGTGTCCCTCACCTCCTCCTCACCTTCACCCCTTGTATTGGCTGTGCACACCCAAAGGCCTGCCGAAGTCCACCTGACACTTCACCAGGGACCTGTAAATATTCATGTGGTCCTTGTCTCTTAATCTCAGCACTCTCACTTGCTTGATTTCCCAGTTTGACCTGGAAACTGTTCACACATTAAAGTACTTGAAAAGCATTTTGTTTTCACTGCCAGACTTTGAAGTAAATAGAAAATGGTTTGGGTTTTTTTTCCTCTTTGTTTTTAAAGAGAAGAAACACAAGCATGATTCTTCTGGAACACGTGAAGCATTACACACACAAAAAAAATTAAGTTTTAATTAGATTTGAGGCTTCCCCACCACTTCCCCAGCCTGAGGTTAGGATGTTGCTCACAGTTGCTGTCCATGTTTCCCTTTGGCCTCAGCTTCTCTCACCAAATAAAAAAATAATCCATCTTCTTTAGTCATTTCATCATGTTAGAGCTCCCATTTATGAAGTGTCTGAGCTAACAGCATTGTTAGAAATTCAGAAGGGAGAATGTCTCCTTGACAGTGCACAGAAACAGGCTTTTTCTTTCATGGGGTAACAACCAGCTATAAACCCAAATCACAACAAGTTTTTAGCATAGAAACTATTAACAAGGCACAGAAACACCAGACACCACATGTTTCAGAGCTCTAACTAAATCTAACAAAGTGGAAACATCTTCCCTTTGAATATTTCCCCAATGCTTTACATCTCCAGAAACAGATTTCCCCCTCTGCTCAGTCTTGGACTGATAAAACAACTACTTTTCAAAACCCAGAATATTCCTCAGGTCTCCAAGGCAAAGCCACAACCATCAAATTGGCCATCACATGTCAAAGTTGCACTTGCCTGATGTAGTAACACCATGGCATATTTTTTTATATTATAGATAATGTTATTATGATTTGTTATTATTATTGGTGATATTTTAAACAAAAAGCTGCTCAGTGCCTTGTCCAGCCTGCCCTTAAACACCTCCAGGGATTGAGAGGGGATCCACAACCTCTCTGGGCAACCTGGTCCAGTGTTTCACTACACTCATTGTAAAGAATTCCTTTCTTATATCTAGCCTGAATCTCCCCTCTTTCAATTTACATCCATTTCTAGTCCTTCCATCACATATCCTATTAAAAAGTCCTACCCCAGCCTTTCTGTAGCCCCCTTCAGGTATTGAGAAGCTCAGTCCAGTACAGGACTTAGTGCTGCAAAAAAGAAGACAAAGCTACAGACATGACTTTTGATCATCCCCACTAAAATGAGCTGCATGTCCATCAAGGAAGCTCATCACCTTGGAATTATAAAATATATCCCTGCTATATAGAATCATAGAATAGTTTGGGTTGGAAGGAACCTTCAAGATCATCAAGTTCCAACCCCTCTGATATAGGCAGTGGCAACTCCTACTAGATCAGGCTGCTCAATGCCTCATCCAGCCTGGCCTTAAACACCTCCAGGGATCATGGGGCATCCACAACCTCTCTGACATTTAATAATGTTTTTATTTGATAAAAATACCATGTTCTGCAACACTGTTTTTAAAAACACATGCTATATTTGATGCCTAAAATTATATTATTGCTATCTGTGTTCTCCTTACTTAACAGAACACTTCATAAAAAGCAACAATTTGCTAAAGCAAAGACTAGCTAACCTAAAAGAATGGCAAAAAAACAGTAAATCTGCTTTAACACAAACTTACAACCACAAATTAACTGAACTCTGATAGGAGTTAAAACTTGATCACTGCTGTTATTGCATGATCTATACCAGTTAGACATTCTACAAAACTCCTTTTACAACTAGATAAAAAGTTCCCTGAGTCAATAAACTCAAATAAAAAGGTAGAACATCTTCAGGAAAACTTACCCCAACCTCTTCTGTATCAATGTATATTTTTATTTCCTTGTTTTTTATGTCTGTTTGCACATGGGAAGAAAAAACCAACATACAAAGAAGAGATATTTCACTTTTGAGATGAAAGCTCCTTCCGCAACGAATCCAGGTTGGTGTAATGCTCACTTGGGTGGGCAAGCAGCTATGGGAAGGAGATGGGTGAGGAAATAAGGCTCTTCAGAAAGTTAAATAACTATTGCTATGCCTGTGCACCAGCCTGGTATCTGCTCTCAGCCAAAGTGAGCTGTTCTTCAGTGTGAGTTGTCACTTCGGCACTAATAAAATGTGATGGTCTAATTGTATTAGCAATTTCCCATCATATTATATTAATATGCATCATACTAGTATTCATTCCCACTAATGTGACATGAAAGGCAGTAATTTGATTACTTTTCCCTGTGATTACAGGGAGAGAGCTTGGCCTTCAGGATGGGCCATACTCTGGGCAGCCAGAGCATCGAACTCCAGGGTCTGGCCTCCACCCCCCCAATAAGCTGCTACACCTTGAGGAGGTTAAACCTCATCTTTGGGCATCCAGATGACACTGCTGCTGCTAAATATACATTTTTTTAAAGTTTTGGGGTATCTCAAGTAAAAGCAGATATTAGACATTGGAAGAACAGGCTGGAAGAGTCTCCAACCACCCCAGCATTAGATTGTGGATGCTTCCTCAATCCCTAGGGGTGTTTAGGGCCAGGCACTGAGCAACCTGGTCTATTGGGAGGTGTCCCTGCCCATGGAACTAGCTGATCTTGAAGGTCCCTTCCAACCCAAATCATTCTAGGATTCTGTGATTTTTGTATATTTTCATTTTCCAGAACTCCATGAAAATTAATGGAAGCTTTCACAGACTGAAGGTCTTCTCTACAGCAGGTGCCTCAGCCCTGACCATCAGTTCACACATTACACACTTTGCAATGCTTCTTTCCTCTTTTAGAGCCCTTCTTTTATCACATTCCTTCTGCTGTGGTATTTTTAAAGAGGCAAATACAGATGTTTATAATTCAGAAGCCAGTCATGTAATTGCACACTTTGAGGATGATGTTATCCTGCAGGTTTTACCTCAGCGCCAAGCACAGGGTTGCTTTTCTTGCAGCCTTGAGCAAACGCTACAGTACCAATGTGCTGGGGGATAGTTGTAAAAATGGAATTTTTTTTTTTTTTTCTTTTCATGCTTTGCAATCTTTTTTTTGTAGCAGAGACTTGTCTTATCATGGCTATTTATTGCCACTAAGGCAATCTTGATGGGTCCACAGCATAAGGAAGCAAGCCATCAGTACCTTCAGAAAATATACTAAAAAAACATGATGCCAACACTGCTTTTCCTAATCAAAGAGGTGACAGCAGTGGAAATAATTTCAACAGGACCACTCAGCAGAGTGGGTAAGAGAGGAGATAGTCCCAGGTAAGAAACTGGTGAGTTGATCACCCACTTCACAGCACAGACTTCTGTTAAATCATGCAAGTTTGGATAGTCCTGCTACCCTGACATCCTCCCTGCCCAGAAGGATAGTCAAAACTCATGCAGGAGCTCCATTTACTGTAGAACAATAAAGCATGGGAGTGTGCCATAAATCCCCATAATGTGCTGGAAGGAAAGCAGCCGCTCCTGAGGTCAGCCAGAGCTTCTTGGGAATTTTCAGACAAAAGATTTTTCATCAGAAATTGCTGATTCACTGAAACTACAAGCTTTTTCCATACAACAAAACCAATCTCACTGAAGTTTCCATTAGGGGAGATCTCCCTGGCCCTGGACAGAATTAATGACTGTATGAAAAAAAAAGATGCAGAAGCCTCCTCCTGAAATGACCTGCAGCTTTCACCTGGACCACAAGGGACCAGTGTGAAAAGCATCCTGTGCATCCCACCAGACAAAGCACACCATGATAAAGCTGTCCCATCACCTCCCTGGCTGGAGCTACTGGTGCCTCTATAAGAAATTAAATAAACATTTATTCTGCAAGAGCAATGCTCCATAACCAAAGGTCTCCATGAGGACAGGAGGGGGGTAGGAGGACAAACCCATCCCTCTGATGGCAGTGCTTGTCCCCACAGGGTATTTCCAAGCTGATGGGGACAGCCTAAAAAGGGGGATGAAGCCCATTCTGGCCCCCTCCACTTTTGGTTTTTTCACCCCCATATCCTTCTTCTCCTCTCCAGCCCTCTTGCTGCCACCCACTACCTCCCAGGCACAAAGAATAACTACAGGCAAAGACCCCCAAAGACACAAAAGCTGGAGGCACAGCCATAAATTCAGGTTGTCTCCGAGTCCCTGGGGATGCCTGGCACTGTGGGAGGGGATGCAAGGCTCTGGCAGGCCAGATATACGAGCCAGGGGAACAGACAGAAAACCAACGTATTTATCTCCCTCTGTCATCTTTCCAACTTAACTCAAACCCAGACTCCCTCTGGGTTCAGGAAAGTTCACCCTGAGCCTCTTTTGATATGGGAGGAGTAATATCTGAGCCCCAAAGCAGCCCTGCAAGGCATCAGTGGAGATGAACTTCCGTTCTCTGGAGCATCCCTGCCAGGTTCAGCCATAACACAAGGCAGAGAAAGGGTTAAAAGCAATGGTTATTAAGATATCGGGAAAGGAATCTGGATCTTCACTGTTTTCAGTAGTTCTCCTCTCATTCTCAGCAGAAACATCCCCAAAACCAAACCAATTTGTCTCAAACACCCACTCCTGACAGACACATGTCCCACATGCATGGAGCTCAGACCTAAGTCATGGTTTCACCCCACAGGCTGTCCTTGTTTGTAGTTAAAAAAGCCCCAAAAATGTTCCAGCATATCCCTGCAGCATTTCGGGCATGCTCAGGCACAGAAAGTACCAACTAACCCAGGAAACTGTCTTCCAAGAGGAGACAGCCCCATTTGCACTCCAGCACCCTGAGTGGGTGCTGGGAAAGGGGAAAGGGGAAAGGGGAAAGG
>VZTY01014841.1:0-16645 GCA_013400935.1 Turnix velox
CTGGGCAACCTCTTCTTGTGTTGATTTTCCCCTGGCACAAGGCAGTGTTTGGAAGCATGTACTCCATGAATGTGAGATGACACTGCAGAGAAGAAATTCAGGAGAAGTCTCACTTCTACATTTTTGCAATTAAACATGTGAAATTAATTGTTAAAAGTGCTTCTTGTTGCCTGTGAGGGCTGAGATCTTCATGAGCACCAGTGCCCTTCCTTGGCTGAGTCTGCAAATCGAATGTAGATCCTGAGAGTACAAACCTGGAGATGGATAAAGGTGATGCAGTTGTTCCCAGCCCATGAGAGAGAGCCATGGCATCTTCAGACATTAAATCTGAGTGTTCCTGGGGTTTATTCTGCAGGCTGAAAAGAGGAATTACAGTTCTTTGTTCAGTCATCAGGTTAAAAAACAAATGTGCATGTCAGGAAAATGCATTCATGTCTTTATTTTTCATTTGGGCCTGAAAAGGATCAATGAGAACAAATGCTTGGTGCAAACATTAGAGATGATGAATTATTTTGGGTATCTTTTTTTGCAGAGCAGAAGAAGCAGCCAAGAAAGGCCCAGCAGCTGAGTATCTCAGTGTTTCTGGTGAAATCTTAACACACTCCTTAGACAGGGGAAGAACTTAAGATACATAGGAAGGAAAAAAAAATGTATTTCATCTCAAGCTGAGAGTTTTACCTTCTGAAAAAGCGACAAACTGATTTATGAAGTTTCTCCTCAAAGTCCCTTCCAGTAAATTACCTGTCACAGGGGTGGTGGATCCTTGTCTGCATCTTTGAATGGGATGTGTAAGAGATTCATGGCATTAATAATGGGGCTGTCTCTGGAAAGCTCTCAATTTGCAACAGGAGGAGTGAAAATGTGGCAGTGTGGTTGCTTGGCACCCTGCCTGTCTTCCTTCTGAAGTTATGAGGGCTCCTGATGATTTAAGTTCTGCTCAAGAGCTTAGACCTTTACTGGAAAGCCTAAAAATCCTGTTACCTGGATGGAGAGTCAGCTCTCGGGGATCCTGAAGAGAGGAGGGAACAACCTCTGGGTGCAGCAGGGGAGGTTTAGGATGGGGATTTGGAAAAATGTTTACATTGAAAGGGTTGTCAGGTTGGAAAAGGCTGCCCAGGGGAGGGCTGGAGGCACCATCCCTGGAGGTGTTTAAGAGATGGGCAAACACAGAGCTCAGAGGGTTTAGGGCTGGTTATTAGAATCATAGAATGGTTTGGGTTGGAAGGGACCTTAAAGATCATCTAGTTCCAACTCCCCTGCCATGGGCAGGGACACCTCCCACTACACCAGGTTGCTCAGTGCCTCATCCAACCTCAGCTTGTCAGAGTTGAATTGATGGTGGGACTCAATGATCTAAAAGGTCCTTCCAGCCATGTCAGTGCTGTGACACAGTTCATATGGATTCCAGCCAACTGTGAAACATCCTTTGGCCATCCTGGCATCTTCATAGAATCATAGAATAGTTTGGGTTGGAAGGGACCTTCAAGATCATCGAGTTCCAACCCCCCTGCCATAGGCAGGGACACCTCCCACTAGATCAGGCTGCTCAGTGCTTTGTCCAGCCTAGTCTTGAACACCTCCAGAGAGCGGGCATCCACAACCTCTCTGGGCAACCTGTTCCAGTGTTTCACTCTTTGGACCCCCTGCCAGCATCATGATTTCTGAAGGCATCTCCTCAGCATGAGCAGTGCCCATCACTGCTCACATCCCAATCCTTAGGACTGGTGGTAGATGCTGAGTGTGTGAGGTGAAGATGGACATTTTCATTTTCTTCTCTTTTTCTTCAGATGACAGCAAGTTCCAGATCAACTTGCTTGTGGATAAAATCAGTTCCTGCAGAAATGGGAGTGATGAAATTGCTATTTTGGAAGCCCCTCTTTAATAAAATACACATCATCAGACTAAGGCTGGATCTGGGCAGAAATTCATATACTCTGGTCTAAGTCTCTGCAATAAAATCCTGCACTTTATGAACAATTCCAGCTGGGACCTGCTGTAATGATCTTCTCAATCAGGCTGGGCTGAGTGTCACCAGGAGATAGAAGTGGCTGCTCTTCCATGCAGGGGTAAAGCTGTTGTTTTATATAAATGCAAGTTGCAGAGCCCCAGTGGCACAGCCTTTACATCTTACTCATCTGACAGGAGTTAACATTTCATTCTTGTTTATCTGTAAACAATCCACACAGCTCCCTGGCAAGTGAGAGATGGATGGAGCAGCTGATGGCAAATTTAATGCCTAGCTGAAACACATGCAGAGACATTCAGATCTACATCCTCTGCTTCTTTTTTTTTCTTTTTTCTTATCCAGATCAGCTCTTGCTAGAAGCCTGGGACAAAAGCATCATTCTCTTTTGATGAAACAAAAGGTCATTTATGAACAGAGCTGCCTGCAGGAGCAGGAGCATGAGGTCTCAGAGTTGGGCAGCAGCTCCATGAGTCCATGCCTAGGTTGCATCTCCTTGAAGCTATCAAAAGACAGCACAGACCATGGCTTGAGGAAGTCAGAAATCCCCCTCCTGTAGCAAGGAACATCCTTCTTCCCATTTCTCTCTGCTTAACTTCATTAAGTTCCTCCTGACCCATTTCTCCAGCTGGTTGAAGTTCCTTTGTGAAAGCTCATGAAAGCTCTTCTGACCCCCTCCCTCAGGTTGTTGGGTAATATCTGGCTTGTAGGGATTGAACTTTTTCAAATTAAATCCCAATCCTTGTGGTTTTCCTCTTGCTTTTTCCATCATTGGGCCCTGATCAGTCTTTGTGCTGAAAAATCATGTCTGTGAGCTGTCTCATGGTGTGTGAGGTGAACATCCATGGGGTGAAAATCAGTGCTCACAGACAAATGCATGTAAAATAGCCAAAGTTAAACTATTTTATGCTTTTTTCTGGCTTTGGAAGGTTTATTCTAGCACATAGATGTATGCTAACTTATATATGTTACATATATATTAAAAAAAAAGGTATAGAATGACTGGGAGTGACTTTCCCAGCACTGATGCTGGAGTCACACATGTATTATTAACCTTGTGGCAGAGCTGTAGTTAAATAAATAATAAAAATAAAAAAAAATAAACAACAAAGTAAGATCAAACCACATCCAACCTTGAAATTTTTAATGCATTCTAGAAAATTTTAATGAAATACCAACATGAATGTGATTGTTTGAACACTATTAATAGTCCCCAAGCAATGTTTCTGTGTGGTGCTATTTAACAAAACACCACAGCTGGGAATTTGGGTCTTATTTGCAAACCTCCTGCCTCCTGGATCTGAATCCAAAACAACAACAAAACAAACCCACTTTCAGGGGAGGAAGAAATGAAGCAAGTGTGGAATATTAAATTTCCACCACGATTCATGTTGCATTCTTTTTTAATTACATTAGCTTTCCTGCCACCAAATCACTCTGCAGATGGATTCCTGAGCAAAAGAAGTGAAGGTTTCTGTGCCCTGCTGGCTTCCATTTCAAGTGTCACAGAAATTTTTGGTGCATATCTTAGCAGGGAAATCTCTTAGATTTTTAAATGAAGACCTGGGGTGTGTTAGAAGGGGTGTGGTTAGAAGGTTGAGAGAGGTTCCCCTCCCCCTCTACTCTGCCCTGGTGAGACCACATCTGGAGTGCTGTGTCCAGTTGTGGGGCCCTCAGTTGAAGAAGGACAGGGAACTGCTGGAGAGAGTCCAGCACAGAGACACAGAGATGATGAAGGGATTGGAGCATCTCCCTGCTGAGAAAAGGCTTGAAGGAGCTGGGGCTCTTCAACTTGGAAAAGAAGAGACTGAGGGGTGACCTCTGTCATGTCTATAAATATGGAAAGGGTGAGTGTNCTTGGGGTGGTCTTCAAGGACATAGGTGGCTGGTGTGTGGAGTCCTTGTGCTAGGTATTAGTGGGAGCCCAGAGAGGCTGTGGATGCCTCTTCTCTGGAGGTGTTTAAGGCCAGGCAGGACAAGGCACTGAGCAACCTGATCTAGTGGGGTTTTTAAAGTCTCTTCCAATCCTTGTGATTCTGTGATTCTTTGACCATAATTCTAACAATCTTGTGTGCTCTTTGGTGAGCTGAGTTGCTTTTGCCATCACTGGTTGCATTCTCAGTTTATGCCATGCTGAAGCCTTCCTGTTGGAGCTCTGGACTGGCCAAAAACCTTTTATTTTCCTAAGAAAATAAAAGAAATTTGGCTTCAAATTGAGTGGGCTGGGTTGATCTCCTCCAGAAGAAGTTCAGAGATGAGGGATGATGGTGAGATGCCACAATTTAAAGTCCAAAACAACCAAGATTGATTTGTCCTAGCACAAAATCAACCTGTTGATTTATTTTCTCAGTTGCTCCAAGTTGTAGTTCATGGGGTTGTACCAGGAGGTTTTTACCCAAGTGTCATGTTCTCTCTGGCATCTAGGAGACATCTCTGTGTGGTACTTTGAGGTAATTTAAGATGAAGCAATATCTATAAACTGAGAATTTTGCTTGCTTGGTTGCTGTCTAGATTAAATTACCATAATTTCAGAATGAGGCTATTCTAAGCTATTAGAGCCACATGTGGAGCTGTTAATTTAATTTAATTTCCTTATTACTTGTCCATTCAAGGAGTGTGGATGGTCCTTCCTGAGGAGTTTGCCACTCATAATGAAACTACATTGAGGAAGGAAATTGGCATTAAGATTTGCTGTGGGTTTTCTGTTTAATCCTTCACTACATGTTTACAGGGATGTGCTCCTAAGCTGCCCTGATAAGGGGCAGGGAGGTTGGACTAGATGACCTTTGAAGGTCCCTTCCAACCCAACACATTCTCCTCTGCTGGGACAAGCAGTGCTCCAGTGCTTTCAGTATTTTGGCCACCAGATGTGGACTCACCACTGCAAAGTGGGATGAAATCCTTTCCCCAGTGGGATGCTGCTGGGCATGGCCATGGTTTGGAGGCAGCTGCCTGCACATGGAGTGATGATGGAGCCAGGGCTGTGAGGTGGGTGATGCACCCAGGACCAGTGTCAGGATGGAAGCAGCATGGTTTGTCATCTACCCCAGCTCCAGCCACTTGCATCCATGAAGAACCAAGGAAACAGCAGGAAATAAGAAGAATATTAGATGTTCAGTTCTGGAGCCCTCAACATCAGAAGGAGCAGGTCCAGAGGAGGGCCATGAAAGTGATGAGAGGGCTGGAGCACATCTCTTCTGAGGACAGGCTGAAGGAGTTGGGGTTGTTGAGCCTGGAGAAGAGAAGGCTCAGGGGGGACATCAGAGGAGCTTCTCAATACCCTCTTCAGGGGGTTCCAGAAAGGCTGGGGGAGGACTTTTGAATAGGGTGCAGGATGGCAGGACTAGGAGTAATGGATGCAGATGGGAAGAGGGAGATTTAAGCTGGAGAGAAGAAAGAATTTCTTTGCTGTGAGGGTGGTGAGAGACTGGAAGAGGTTGCCCAGAGAGGCTGTGGATGCCCCCTCAATCCCTGGTGGTGTTTAAGGCCAGGCTGGATGAGGCATTGAGCAACGTGGTAGAGCCATTCTACAGTTCTATGATGAAGAGGTACTACAATATTTAATGCTTAAAGGACTGCTGGAGAAAAGGCCTTTGGCAAGTTACTCCTAAGATTTTCTTAAGCATTTTGGGTACACAGAATAGCTTATAGAATCATAGAATAGTTTGGGTTGGGAGGGACCTTAAAGATCATCGAGTTCCAACACCCTGCCATAGGCAGGGGCACCTCCCCCTACATCAGGCTGCTCAGTGCCTTGTCCAGCCTGCTCTTGAACACCTCCAGAGAGGGGGCATCCCCAACCTCTCTGGGCAACCTGTTCCAGTCTCTCACCACCCTCACCTAAAGAATTTCTTTCTTATGTCAAGTCTAAATCTCCCCCCTTCCAATTTACATCCGTTGTTTCTAGTCCTCCCATCCGATATCGTATTAAAAAGTCCTTCCCCTGCCTTTCTGTAGGACCCCCTCAGGTACTGATAAGTTACTATGAGGTTCCCTCTAAGCCTTCTCTTCTCCAGGCTGAACAATCCCAACTCCTGCAGCCTGTCTGCAACTTGGCTTGTAGGTTCCTGCTAGGAATTGTCTGCTGATCGTGGTCCAGCAACTGTGAGCTGCAGCAGCAAATCTGCCTTGTCCACATGCCAGTTATAGGGGCATAAAATGAGCTTTGCTGGTACAGCTTATACTAACCCTCCCTGAAATACCTACCCCAGCAAAACATTAATGTGCTGAGTCTGACACATCCACACCAGGGTTAATTCCAGGAATAAAAATGTTACAGCAAACCTTCCACCCCTGATGGTGTTATTCCACTTAAAACCTCCAACAGAGCAACCCTGTCTTGGCAGTGATGGTGCTCTGCTGCACAGAGCTCCAAGGTGATGCTCAGCCTGGAGAAGAGAAGGCTCAGGAGGGACCTCAGAGGAGCTTCTCAGTACCTGAAGGGAGCTACAGAAAGGCTGGGGTAGGACTTATGAATAGGATCTGTGACGGCAGGACTAGGAGTAATGGATGCAAATTGGAGGAGGGGAGATTCAGGCTGGAGAGAAGAAAGAAGTTCTTTGCTGTGAGGAAGGTGAGACACTGAAAGAGGTTGCCCAGAGAGGCTGTGGATGCCCCCTCAATCCCTGGAGGTGTTTAAGGCCAGGCTGGATGAGGCATTGAGCAACCTGGTGTGGTGGGAGGTGTCCCTGCCCACTACAGGAGGTTGGAACTGGATGATCTTTGAGGTCTCTTCCAACCCAAACCATTCTATGATTCATTCTGTGATTCTAACTCAAGACTGATGCAGCACAGCATCTTCCCAACCTCCTCCTTCCTTCTTTTCGCCTTTACTCTGTGTCCAAACAGACCAGGTTTCATTGAATACTCCAGGAAAAGCAGGAAAACTGCCCCTCATTCAGCTTTCCCAGAGCCACAAGGTTCTGTCCCAAAGCTGAGGAGCACAGCAGCCTTGTGTTGACACAATCTCTCATGAAATTTATGATGCCTTAATTGATCTTTAATCGCTCCAGCTTGGTTAGTGCTTATTTATTACAGAGCAACACACACATTCCACAACCCATTGAAATAAAACCTATTTCAGGAAGGAGGGAAAAGAAAAAACTGCTGACTGAAGCCTCCAGTCACAGGGGGAAACAGCAGAGACAGAATCCCATTAGATGAATGCCTGCAAAGAAAAAACCAGCCTTCTGTGAAGGCAAAGATAAAATGCACTCATAATTTAAACTGTTTGATACAGTAAACAGTTAGAATGTGTTTTGCAAATTCCTCACCGTGGGGGTGAATCACTCCCAATTCCCTCACCTCCCAAATGTGAGGCTTGTCAAAGGAAAAGTATTTCCTCTGCATTTCCAGTTTGGAATTAAATGGGTTTTGGGGGGGAAGGAGGGGAGAGTGTGGATATCTCAGCGTGCTTTGGGGAGCTTCTGAGTGTGTGTGTGCATTGATAGTGCTCTCTGCAAGTACCTAAAAGGAGGGTGTAGTGATTAGGGGGTGTTTGGTCTCTTTTCCCTAATAACAGGCAATAAAATCATCACAGAATGGTTTGGGTTGGAAGGAACCTCCACGATCATCAAGTTCCAACCCCCCTGCCATGGGCAGGGACACCTCCCACTACACCAGGTTGCTCAGTGCCTCATCCAGCCTGGCCTTAAACACCTCCAGGGATTGAGGGGGCATCCACAGCCTCTCTGGGCAACCTCTTCCAGTGTCTCACCACCCTCACAGCAAACAGCTTCTTTCTTCTCTCCAGCCTAAATCTCCCCTCTTCCAATTTGCATCCATTCTTCCCAGTCCTGCCATCCTGCACCCTATTCACCCCAGCCTTTATTGTCTTCTTTCTTATCTCCAGCCTAAGAGAACAAGAGGAAACAGCCTCAGGTTGCAGGGGATGAGGTTTAGGATGGGGATTAGGAAGAAATTCTTCACTGAAAGGCTGCCCAGGGAAAGGGTTGAAGCCCCATCCCTGTAGAGATTTTAGACATGCGTGAGAAGAAGAGCTTAGGGACATCGTTTAGGGTTGATTCTTGTTAGTGATGGCTGGAGTCCATGATCTGGGAGGTCCTTCCAACCTGGGCCCTTCTGTGATATATTCAGGAGTTCACACATTCAAGAACTTGAAAATCAAACTAAGTCAGATTCATAGTCAGAATTAAAACGAATTGGATGTTGGGCAGTGAAAACAACCCAAAACCCCTGGTCATCATAGAACCATAGAATGGTTTGGGTTGGAAAGGGCCTTAAAAATCATCTAGTTCCTACCCCCTGCCGTGGGCATCAGTAGACTTTGATTTTGCTCATGTCAGAGATACCACTGGTGTTGAAACTGGTGGTGGGAGAGAGCAATGGCTTGAGTGCTCCATCTGCTACCTTCTAAATGAGTTCATTAGAGTGGAGAGTGTTGGTCATGGAGAGAAGGGATGCAGGGATGGAGATCATCTCTCCGTTTGGGTTGGAAGGAACCTCTGAAGGTCACCTAGTCCAAGCTGCCACCTTCTCAATGAGTTCATTAGAATGGAGAGTGTTGGTCATGGAGAGGAGAAGGCATGCAGTGGTGGAGATGATGGAAGTTTGGTTTGGAAGTGACCTCAGAAGGTCACCTTGTCCAAGCTGCCACCTTCTCAATGAGTTCATTAGAATGGAGAGTGTCGGTCATGGAGAGAAGGGATGCAGGGATGGAGTTGATGGAACAGTTTGGGTTGGAAGTGACCTCTAAAGGTGACCTTGTCCAACCCTAGGAATTTTCTAGGGTGGAAATACCTAGAAATTTCTAGATGGAAACAGTCAGACTCACTGAATAGTTTCACAGCATACTTCAGGCAGTGTCTTTGGTCTCTAAATTGTAAAAGTCTTGGTGGCAGGTGAAGGAATCCTTCAGTTGTTGCGAACAGGCCAGCCTGTGGCATCCTACCATTGAAGTGCCAGCCTGCTCCTCTCTGGGAAATCATTATGAATAATTGCACATTTTAATTATAGCTCCTCTCAGAGCCTCACACAGGCTCTTAAAAAGTACTAAAAATCCTTTAGCATCCTGTGTGGGGTGTTGCTCTGCCTGGTGCTGATTTTAGTGGATTTAGCTCAATTTATAATCTTACTTCAGCTCCAAGCTGCGGAGTTAGAAATGAGCTGAAGGGAGCTGATGTTTTCCATAACAAAATGTCCTTGGTCTGCATTAGGATAAAGACTTGTCTGAGCCTTCCAACTCGAAGCCCTGGCCCTTTGGGGTTACAGTTTTTGCCCCCCTGGATTTTATTTCAGCTTCTCTGGTGGGCAAAAACTTTCAAGGCTTTAATTTATGGAAACCCTGGGAAATAAGGAAAGACAACAGGGAAGAAGAGAAACAATCACAGCTTTGTCATCTGGGGGGTGCATGGGGGAAGAAGTTGACCCTTATGTCCAAGCAAATTTACTCCTAAATGTATATAAATATAGCTTTATTATAAAATGCCCTTCAGCTGGCTCAGGAGCTCCTCACACCCTGGGCTAATGCATTCAACTGCCCTAAAGGTGGGAATTGAATCTTGTTGCCCCTTGACAGAGATGGAATAACAGCCTAATGTGACAGAACATTTTTGAAATGCTAACACTGCCCCCTCCCCAACCCCTCCTCCCCCCACAACTTAATCTTTTTCTTTCTTTTTCTTTTTTTTCCTCTGTCTTTCTGACATTTCACAGTCCCGTGGTTCCCCATAGATGGATCCACCTCGTAAAAGTGACAGGACAATGATTTAAGAAGGATAGTCAGGCTGAGCTGAACGGATGGAGGGCTTTAAGAGTGTCAGTTTAGCACCTATTACATAGGGTCAATGTTCATTTTCAATACATCATTAAGGCATCCTGCTAAATCACTCTGAAAACCCTCGTGTTCTCCTCCTTGAAGCCCCCGTGTTAGATTAGGGGGATAATGAAGTGGAACAGCACGTAAATGGCAGTAGCACACAAGCATATTTTATTGTTTTCAGGGCCACTCTTTTAGCTCCTTCTGAATATGAAACATTAAAAAAAATCTGCAATGAAATACTGAGTACCTGCTTTGGTAATAGTTCGCAGACGTGCCTTTGCAGCCAGCCACCGGCTCCATCAAATTTGATACCCAGAGAAGTCATTTTCCCACTCTATCAGTTTTACAATATCCACTGTTCACTAAACTAATATCGATAAAAATCAAAAATGCCCTCAGCCTGGTAGCTGGTTCTTAAATTACATTACACAAGATGTATTTCTATTATTTTGCAGAAGAAGTCATGCAGGTAGGAGTCACTTGGCCAAGGTCACTCCAAGTGCGAGGGGATTTTTTTGCTGGCTCGCCATGTGGAGTCTCAGCGTGATACCTGGCAGGAATTAAAATTCTATAGGATCAGAATTCAGGTATAAGTCAGACTTTGGAAGACAGGAGTTAGAGACTGTGACTGTCAGGTGTTAAATATCGTAGAATGGTTTGGGTTGGAAGGGACCTTTAAGATCATCGAGTTCCATGGGCAGGGACCCCTCCCACTACACCAGGTTGCTCAGTGCCTCATCCAGCCTGGCCTTAAACACCTCCAGGGATTGAGGGGGCATCCACAGCCTCTCTGGGCAACCTCTTCCAGGGTCTCACCACTCTCACAGCAAACACCTTCTTTCTTTCTCACATCCAGCCTAAATCTCCCCTCTCCCAGTTTGCATCCATTCCTCCTAATCCTGCCATCCTGGACCCTATTCAAAAGTACTCCCCCACCCTTTCTGTAGCCCCTTCAGGTCTTGAGAAGCTCCTCTGAGGTCCCCCCTGAGCCTTCTCTTCTCCAGGCTCAACCACTCCAACTCCTTCATCCTGTCCTCAGAAGGGAGGGGCTCCAGCCCTCTCATCATCTTGGTGGCCTCCTCTGGTCCTGCTCCAACAGCTCAATGTCCTTCTTCTGTTGAGGGCTCCAGAACTGGACACAGTAACTCCAGTTGGGGTCTCACCAGAGCTGTGTAAAGGGGCAAAATCCCCTTCCTTAACCTGCTGGCTACACTTCTCTTGATGCAGCCCAGGATTGGGCTGGTTTCTATGTTGCAGTCACACGCTGCTGCCTCATGTTGAGTTTCTCCACCACTGACACCCCAAAATCCTGTAGTCTGTCCCTAGCACTGCCCCTTCTCCATACCAAGTGCTGGTTAAGACATGGTATGACCCTGGATTTATGGATAGCTCATATTGATACTGGAAATACTGGCTTGTGTTATACTGGGACAGGGAATGCAGTGCTGGCTAAAGCTGACTTCACTGCAAGGAGACCAAAACCAAGCTGTTAGGTTCCCCTGGGCTTATAAAATATTTATTTTCTTTTATTGCATCCTGTAATGGAAAACATGACTTTTATTTACAGAAAGGTGATGCAAGTGTATCCTGAGGCACCCCTTCTTCATCCCACCTAATCCAGGGCATCTAACTGAGGGGCTTAAGTTAATGCTTTGGTTGCTTTGGGCTTTCACTACTTCACTGGTCAGAGACAAGTCTATCTATCTCTCTGCTAAGTGTAGAGATCTCCTGCTTCAAAGTCCTAGCTTGGAGACCACGTGTATCAGGAGTTATCTGCTCTCTTGGTTTGACTGGTGTCATTGTGGTGTGTTATAAATAGCAACAGAAGAAGAGAAGCTGAGGTGTGATGTGGGGGTAGATTGTTTTGAGGGTATCATTTTGGTCAGGATGGGGAGCTGCTGGAGCTGAATGGTGGTGAGGAAAGAGGGAAGACCTAAGGGAAAACTATCTCAGAGGATGAGGGCAGGACTTGGTAAAGATCTGGTAGATAATTGTGGAGAATTCAGGAGAAAAAACCTCTTGTTTTGCCCAGTTTTTTCCTTTTGGTTTTCCCTTCACTAGAGCTGCAATTGCCAGGATCAGAACATTCTCATTCCAATGCTTCAGTAGCCAAACCTGCTCAAAGTCATGACCTGGTGGGGTTTCTTCTGGGCTTCTAGCATCCTTCTCCAGATGTTCCTCTCGTGTGTGGTGCAGACAGAGGGGGTCACCACATGGCAGAGCCACCAGAAGCTTTGCAGGGAGTGGGAATCACTTTGGGAAAAGCTCCTGGTGGATGTGACACAGATGAGAGGAGCAGAAGGTGGCACTGGCTGTTGTGACAGAGAGCTGAGGAGCTTTCTGAGGCAGCTAATGATGCAGGCACTGCAGGTTTTTAATGCTTCAGTTGGGAAATTCCTCCCATTAACAAGACATTTGTCTTAATGACAGGCTTATTTTACAAAATGTTCACAGCAATAACTGTGCTCAGTAATGACAGTGGACCTTACTGAGTTTTCCCCACTCACCTGTAAAGGATCATGGAAGACTCCTGCCCTGCTGGCACTGAAGTCTTCTGCAGGCTGCAAGCTCTGCTGCTCAGCTCCTCTACACCCAACTCCTTGCCAGGGCTTGCAAGGAAGTTTTACTCAAGGTGTTGTTCACAAAATGAGAAGAGTTATGGAAGAAAGGATAGTTAAATAAAGATTTTTTTCCCCATTATAGATAAAACAAGTGTGATCTGCACTGGGAAATTCATTTGTAAAAGGATCACATTTAAGGCCAGGATGGATCAGGGACTGAGCAACCTGGTCTGGTGGGAGGTGTCCCTGCCCATGGCAGGGGGCTTGGAACTAGATGATCTTTAAGGTCCCTTCCAACCCAAACCATTCTATGATTCTGTGTTCCTCATTTTTGTTCCTAAGGGCACTGGGTGTTTGAGCACATGATATTCCTTTTCCAGGAGGTAATTAAGAGGTTTTGAGCATCCCATCAGAGAGAGGACCAGGTCTCTGCTGTTCCATTTGTAGGATCAGCTCCCAGACACATTTCAAGGTTGGCACAAGTCTCCTACCCCATGTCCTCCCCCTTTTCCTGAGCTGTGGAGAAGGAGCCCTTCAGCATCAGCTGAGGTTGGGAAGCTCCTTGCTCTCAAGGTGGGGAGAACCTTCATTTGGGTCCAGGGAAGGACATTTACATTTGTATTTTCAGAGGAAAATTACTTTCTGTGGGGTTGGTAGAAACAGTCCCCTGAGCTGTGGAATTTGGTCTTCACCCAGAGATAATTTTCTTGTCTTTTCAATTTATTTCCTAAGCCTTCCCTCTGGAAACAAGCCAGTTCTCCCTCCTTCCTTGTTCTTGCCTTCACTTAATTGCCTGAAAGAAAGTATTTTTGAAGATCTGTTTGTTTTGTTTTATGAAGCTGCTCTGAGTTCTCCAAAATCTTGCCCAGAGAGGTTGTGGATGCCCCTCAATCCCTGGAGATGTTTAAGGCCAGGCTGGATGAGGAACTGAGCAACCTGGTGTGGTGGGAGGTGTCCCTGTCCATGGCAGGGGGGTTGGAACTAGATGATCTTTAAGATCCCTTCCAACCCAAACCATTCTGTGATCTCTGCTTCTTTCCAAGTGTTGCAAATCAGTGTCATCTTGTCATCAGTCTTTTCACATTTTGAAAACCAGTGGGATAATATTGATATTTTCTTATTAAATTAATGAAGACTTTATTTATGCCCTGCCTTCAGTCTCACTGCTTCTGGGGCAGTGACACTTTGCTCCTCACTGTGGTCACTAAGGTTGGGTAACCAAGATCCTCAGGGTGTTCTGTTTGTGTCCTGGTGGCACATTGGCTTTGCTTTGGTTTTCTTACCTTGGACTAAGTGGTGTCTCAAAGGTTTCTGTTCAGAATAAGTAAATTATTACACTAATATTCGTGTCCTATTGAGTGCTGCATGTGTCTGCAGCAATTAGCAGCTGCTCCCTTGATAGGTTCCCTGCTTGTGGGCTAATTATTTCCTGTTTGTCTACCCCAAACAGCAGGTAATTTCTGCAGCTGGAGTTTCTTGAAGACATCTCTAGCCTTCCTCATGCTCCACTTTGCTTCTAGACTTAGGAAAGCCTCTTGATCTAGGTGTTTCTGTGTCCAGTTCTGGAGTCTTCAACATAAGAAGGACATTGAGCTGTTGGAGAGGGTCCAGAGGAGACCATGAAGATTACCAAAGGGCTGGAGCAACTGCCTTATGAAGACAGGCTGAAGGAGTTGGGATTGTTCAGCCTGGAGAAGGCTCAGGGGGGACCTCAGAGTAGCTTCTCAATACCTAAAGGGGCTACAGAAAGGCTGGGGTAGGACTTTTTAGTAAGATATGTGATGGGAGGACTAGAAATAATGAATGTAAATTGGAAATGGGTAGATTCAGGCCAGATATAAGAAAGAAGTTCTTTCCTGTGAGGGTGGTGAGACCCTGGAAGAGGTTGCCCAGAGAGGCTGTGGATGCCCCCTCAATCCCTGGAGGTGTTTAAGGCCAGGCTGGATGAGGCACTGAGCAACCTGGTGTAGTGGGAGGTGTCCCTACCCACAACAGGGAGGTTGGAACTAGCTGATCTTGAAGGTCCCTTCCAACCCAAACAATATGATTCTATGATCTCCTGATATCCCTTCCAATCCCTGACATTCTGTGATCCTGTGACTTCTGTGGCTTTGTGTAGCATGGAGGAGGTACCAGCTTGCCTCAACTCCAGCATGGGATTTGGAGACCCTGGGTTTTTATATCCATGGGTCAGTAAAGCTCATCCTTCACTGAAACCCAACTGATCTGAGAGATCTTGCTCTGACTCATCTGCATCTCTGCATCTGAATGTTATGCCATTGTAAAACAAGATACCAGGGGATAAAACTTTAAAGGTTGGCAATAAAAAGGTAATAAATGGGGATATACAATGGGCTGATGAGGAACTTCATTTATTTCCCTGAGTTACAGGTGACCTCATAACTCATGAGTGGTGGAGCCAGGTGGAGTTATGAAAGTCCTGAAAGGTCATCAATAACAAGTGGAAATAAATGAGTTGCTCTGTTGTATTTTCACCATCTGATGGATGTATCAGTGATGTTGAGGTGATGAGGCTGGGAGAGAACTGTGTGAAAAATGCCTTGCCTAGGACACCAGGTCATCCTCTCTATCCAAAGTGGGGGATGAAGAAGAGTTTCTAGTGGAAAACAGTCAAAGAAGGTGCCAGCTGAGCTGAGGAGGTCACTTCTTGATCCTAGTCCTCTAGGCACGATTTTGCTTTTGGGAGAAGTAGCTGATGGATGGTCATAGAGCCATAGAATGGTTTGGGTTGGAAGGGACCTTCAAGATCATCTAGTTCCAACCCCCCTGCCATGGGCAGGGACACCTCCCACTACACCAGGTTGGTCAGAGCCTCATCCAGCCTGGCCTTAAACACCTCCAGGGATTGAGGGGGCATCCACAGCCTCTCTGGGCAGAGAACATGAAAAGTGAGCAAGGATCAAAAGACTCCAGCAGGAACAGCATGAAGATGCAGAAAGTCTTTTGATAACACTTCTCATGGTGCTAGGTTGTCACTTCAGTGGTCTCAAAATTTAATCCAGCCAACTAAATCCTCTTGGAGTTTCTTCACGTTTGGTAGTATCTGTCTCCATTCTGCCCTTCTGCAAACCTATGGAGAGGAGCCAAGGTCAAGCCAAGGCATGACATTCCTCTTCCCTGCTCACATTTTAAGCTGAGGTATCCAAGGAGGCAGCTGTGTGTATGGAGCTATTCCACCCATAATGGGATTGTAAAGTAATCTCGGGGAGGCTGGAAGTGTCCAACATAAGGGGGACATTGAGCTGTTGGAGCAGGTCCAGAGGAGGCCACCAAGAAGATGGAGCACTTCCCTTCTGAGGACAGGCTGAAGGAGTTGGGGTTGTTGAGCCTGGAGAAGGCTCAAGGGGGACGTCAGAGGAGCTTCTCAGTACCTGAAGGGGCTACAGAAAGGCTGGGGTAGGACTTTTGAATAGAGTCCAGGATGGCAGGACTAGGAGGAATGGATGGGAATTGGAAGAGGGGAGATTGAGGCTGGAGAGAAGAAAGAAGTTCTTTCCTGTGAGGGTGGTGAGACACTGGAAGACGTTGCCCAGAGAGGTTGTGGATGCCCCCTCAATCCCTGGAGGTGTTTGAGGCCAGGCTGGATGAGGCACTGAGCAACTTGTTGTAGTGGGAGGTGTCCCTGCCCATGGCAGGAGGGGTGGAACTTGATGATCTTTGAGGTCCCTTCCAACCCAACCCATCCTATAATTCTAAGAAATAAGGGCATGCATCTGGTTCTGGTTCAGATACTCTGAAACTGCAGCTAAATAATGGCTCTCTCTGCTTCGTCTCACCATCTGTAAAAGCAAAGGGTTTTATCTTCTTTCCATAAAGGAATATTACTGGGGAGAGGGAAAAAAACCCCAACCACGAATTTTGCAGATATTTTTGTCCTGAGGAGCCAGCCCCAGACCTGTACTTGGGTGGAAAGTCACTAGAGCCAAGTAAAAGTATTATTTTGATGAGTCAGTGAAAGAACCAACACTCTTCCTGCTGACAGGGTAGTGAACTTCAAAATTTGGTTAGAAGGCACTGTTGTGTTTTGCTGACAGCACTGTCTTTCAAAGGACCTGCAGAATCAACACCTGACCATCTGTAGTCATTTCAGATTCACCCATAATGTGTTTGGGGTTTTGTACTTGGAGGTGGGGAGATGTTGTTAACCTTGACATCCTGGACAAATGCCAGCTCCTCCCATCCTGTGTTAGTCATCAGACCTAAACCACCTCCATCCTCTGCTGGCATGAGTTCATGGATGTTTCACACCTCAAGACCAAGATCAGGTTTGTAGCTCCCACTAGGAGCGTTCAGTGACTTCCACTGGCAGGACATGGGGCA
>VZTY01014842.1:0-21725 GCA_013400935.1 Turnix velox
AACCATTCTATGATTCTGTTGAATTGAAATTCTGAAGAAAAATTGAAGGGTATGGACCTACTGAGAAGGCAACTTACTCCGATGGAACTGGCAGCAGGAAAACCTCAGCCACGTCCACTTCACTTTTTCTATTCTTCAATTTAGTACAAATCTGTTGTCTCTGCAGTTTGTGTATAGAGCAGCAGCAGTGAATTTTAATGTTCACCTTTTAAATAATGAAATACCTCCTCCTCAGTACTGCTGCTTTCTGCATTTCACTGAGGGCACAGATATATACAGCAATACTGTTTCTAAAGATAGCTGCATACAGTATGGGTACTGCTGTGAGCATAAATTTAATGCAACAGAAATGTTCTTCCTCCAAGTTGTATCTCACACAAACTGCAACACATCTGTTGTATCTAGAAACAAGGCCTCTTCCAACAGGAAACTGATTTACTAAATTGTGAAGTGGCAAACAGATAATACACTGAGAATATCCTTTAAGCTCAAACTTTCTGTTTAAGGTCACAAGAGTAAAACCTAGGCCTCAACAGACATTTACTTTGCTCCCAAAGAGGGAAAACAAGGTACAGTGAAGAGAAAAAGTGTTACACATATTGTAATCCCACCAATTGTTGTTTAATTCAAGATAATCTGAGCCTCTGGCTGGCTGGTCCTAACTACAACTAAGCATCTCAGAGCAACAGATTGTCTTGTGTCCTTCAGAAATTAATATCTAAGCCAAGTAACTGCAGTCATGAGTGAGTATCCAAGCCTTCTGACTTTTTCAGACCACAAGACACGTATTGCATCTGTCAGAAAAGCAAAAAGAAACAGCTCCAGTAGGAGTTCACAGGCAGGAGATGCCAACAGCTTCCCCACCACACTGCTGCTGGCCCATCTGGGCTCCTGAGAAGACTCAGTGAGGATCTGTTTCCTTGGACAGGAGAGGTCCACACTACCCACCAGATGGGTTCCAGCACAGCCCTGCATGCCTTACAGCCCTTGTTAAGGGAATTTCATGCTTCTGTAAGGTGGTTCTTAAGAAGCTCATCACCTTCAACCTACTTTGGGCCACTATAGAACTGAACAGGGGAAAACTATTTTCCTTACTCACAACATACTCTAAAAGGACATTTCTACCTTACTGCCTTACAAACGAAGTTAATAATAGAATAAATAGGTAAAATGCTGTGATTTGCATATTAAGACATATTAAAACACAGACTTCCCTATAAAACAAATCACAGAACTTCCTGAAGAGGGAGAAATAAGCTGTCTTGTGCCATAAACAGAACAGATGGGAAATCACTGGGTATTGACAGTGTTCACACACTAAACCAGCACCTTATCAGAATAAATAAAGTTTTCATTCAAGTCATGAGCATGATTTGCACTATTAGTACAAACTGGAGACAGCCAGACATGAAGAAAATTAACTATCTACAAAGGACAGTGAACATTTGTGAAAAACTGCTCTTTGGAAACTACAATTAAAATACTTATTAATGACAAAGGCATATTTACAACTTGTTAATGACTCAGTATAAAGTTTGGTTTGATATTTGCTTATAAAAGTCACAATCTGTCAGGTTAAAATAATACATTAGTATTCCCAGACACTAAAGATAGTTTACCAATGTTATTTTAATGCTCTCAGTAAACATAAAAGGATAGAATTTAAAAAAACCAATAAATCTATTTTATTGTAATTTTTATATGCTTTGGTTACTTGGAGAACAAGAAAGCACAAATCAGATTTACTTCTGCTTTCTCTGCCTGCAGCAATACATTCACAAATACAAGTTGCTGTTTTCTAAAAAGAAACTGCATAACTATTTCCCAGCAAGGTTCAGGGATGAAATAAAAACATTTCCATACAATTGAATCCCCAAAAGTGTTTAAGAACCTCATTACATTCCTTCTACAGCACCAACCGAGATGGGCATTGTGGTCATCCATCTTTGTTAGTTACAGCAGAGGTTCATGGTTACACTTGCAGCATACACTGATGTTTGACAGTGAAGTTTCACAAGAAACAGAAGTATCACAAATAACTCAGCAAAGTAGCTTGGGTATCCAACACATTGTGGATCCAATGGTACATGATGGAAATGTATAACTTAATCTTACATTCTGCTTTTCATATCTGAAGAAACTATGGATAATCTACTCTTATTATTTGAAACATCTAAAGACATAAGTATCACCTGATCTCATAACTTCTGCACAACTTGCTCTAGCATGTGATCAACCTAGTGAAACACTCTGTATCAACAATGTATGGAAACAGCTTTCTTTCTACTCACTGGGGCACCAAACAGGAGAGAAGATAAGTTAGATCTCCAGCACTTGGCAGGTGAAGGAGGGGAACTGATTCTCTGAGCTGTAGGCAAACCAGCCACCACTCATATGGGTGTTACTTCCTGACTGAGCAGACTCTTCCACTGGAGTCTCACAATAAAACTGGTCGGGTTTAATCAATAAAGTGTAATCAATAAAGTGTAAAAGCTCTTCAAATGTCACATTGCAGTCACTGAAGTAATTCTTAATGCAAAACACTTGACAGGCAGTGATGCTTTCCCAAACCTGGATAAGGAAGACTTTTGGTGGCAATAACTACCCGTTTTTAGAATTCAGAAAATGAAATGAAACTTTCTAGACAACAAAATCTCTGTCAGGAACTAGCATGTGGTGTGCTGCCATCCTGTGAGCTCCTAGTGTGAGTTATGAACTGTATGAGACGTACAGAGGTGTCTGAGACACTGCAGAAAAGCAAGCAGTATGGCTCTGACAAAAGCAAGACAACATTACATTATCAACTTCAGGCTTTAGCAGTAGTCAAGATACAGGTAACACCCACCACAACCACCTAGAAGTTACTACTCAGTCACTACAATCAGAATCCTGTAAGGTTGAGGGAGAAAAAGCAATATAGTTGCCTTTCTAATGGAGCTGTTAGAAGCATGAGAGAAATGTATGCTTCCTAATCAGAGCTGTTCTGTGTAAACAGAGGTTTCCATTGCTTTGGAAGTGAGATTTTGAAAGCCTCACTGCTCACTTACTATGTATGTTACAGAACTGGTGCAATGAGCTGTGCTGCAGATGTACCTACACATCACTCTGCTGATTCACCTCTCAACCAGAAAGAGCTATGTATTTTTCATGATCCTTAATATTTCTATTTTAGATAGCACTTCAAGGAAACTGCAACTTTAAATAATATCACATACATTCCATGGCAAGTGAATTAAAAAGTTTAATGTTTCCTAGTCTAAATCTAGAGTTACAAACTCTAGAGGTGGTGAAACAGGCTGCCTTCTGAAATGTCCACACTGCATTTCCTAGGAAGAAGCTGTTCCCTCTGCTTTATAACTTACAAGTTACTGAATAAAAGTGTTGCATGCAAGAATTGCTGCTAATCTGTAAAGGATATCATTTAATATATAGGCATGGAATAATACTGCTGGGTTTGGAAAGGGGACAAAATCTGGCCCTCAGCATAAGAAGGATATTGAGTTGTTGGAGCAGGTCCAGAAGAGGCCACCAAGATGATGAGAAGGCTGGAGCATCTGCCTTCTGAGGACAGGCTGAAGGAGTTGGGGTTGTTCAGCCTGGAGAAGAGAAGGCTCAGGGGGGACCACAAAATGACTTCTCAATACCTGAAGGGGGCTACAGAAAGGCTGGGGTAGGACTTTTGAATAGGGTCCAGGATGGCAGGACTAGGAGGAATGGATGCAAATTGGAAGAGAGGAGATTCAAGCTGGAGAGAAGAAAGAAGTTCATTGCTATGAGGGTGGTGGGACATTGGAAGAGAGGCTGTGGATGCCTCCTCAGATCCTGGAGATGTTTAAAAAGCCAGGCTGGACGAGGCACTGAGCAACCTGGTGTAGTGGGAGGTATCTCTGCCCATGGTAGGGGGGTTGGAACTAGATGATCTCTAAGGTCCCTTCCAACCCAAACCACATGATTCTATGAAAGAAAGCTTTGAGACACACAGAATATGAAGAAATCTCTGAGTGCAAAACCAATGGAGAGAGCAAGAAAAAGGAAAAGGAGGAAGACTGCACAGTACTCTCATGGCATCTTGTCCTCTTTCTAAAGGAAAAGTTAAAAGTCCATATTTTGGTTTTACGTGCTCAAACAAGACTCAACAGTTAAAATCTGATACAATTAGTTTATGGAAAGACAAATTATATTTGGATGACAAGAAGTCTATTGCACATATTTAATCAAATCAAACATTAAGAAAGGCCCTGAGAGGGGTGGGAGTAGGAGAGGGAAGGGAAAAAAGCCCCGAGTTCTTTCCTCCAATTGCAGTCTTTATTTTTCCCTATTTTTAGGTGTCAGCTTTCTCTGAGAAACAACGTTTTACAGAGTGAACAATTTGGTAGAGGGTCATTCAGTTTGATGGAGTCTCTTGACTTTTCCTGAACAGCTCACCCACAGACATTTAATTATCAATAAAAATTTGGTTTGCTCTTACTTCTGCCCTTATTTTTTTCCTTAAAGACTTCTCATAATTTTCCTGAAGTTCCTCAGACACCTGCATCACTGCTGAACTTATCCTGTGGAGAACAGAATTTGACAAGAGCTGTCTCTAGTGTCCATCTACAGAGTCCTTCAACCACATGAAAGGAAAGGTAGTGGAGGGCAACAGCCTGAGTGCAAATATGAGCTACTAAGTTCTCAAACAAGCAGGATGAGGCAGTAAAACACCACCTAAGAATTACATTGAGAATCTTACTTATGGCTGAACCTTGCTAAACCTCCATGCCAATCTGCATACATTTTGAAGAGAGAGTTTCAATCAGTTATACAACATTCTTCATGCATGCATCTCACTGAGCTGAAAAATAAACTGTGCAGATGAGCAAGGCTGGGAATGTTTTAAGTGGATTCAGGACTCACTTTTTAGTAAACACAGTTGCAGCCATCACATGAAATGGTAAAAAGTTCACTGAGTGATGGATGAGCACACCAAAATGACCTGAAGACACAGGACTTACGTGCACACACTCAAAAAAAGATGAAAGGCTGGAAAAAGTAAAATGCAGGGGGTGTCTGGCATGTGAAAAACTCAAGATACCCAGGTAAGGCAGGGCAAGACCATGCACTGCCCTGGATGTGAGCAGGAGAATCAATTAGTTCTATACTTTACCCACAGCAGGGAAACTTCTTAAGTACAGGTGTAATTTGCCAAACTGTCAAAATGCCCTGAAATATATTCAGATTTTGTGATGAGTAGCACGCAGATCTGTATCTAAAATTTCTGCAATGTTATTTTTAGTAGGAAACAATAGCAAGAAAAAGAAGATGACGCCATCTTTCTTGAAATATGCAATTTTCTTAATGAGCTTCAAAAGTGGAAAGATTTTTCCATTCACTCCTTACAAACAATACATCATTCTTCAATGTTAAGATTTTAAAATCTCTTCTATTTCCTTTGAGGTACTCATGGGAAAACAATGTTGCAGTGACAAAAAAAGGTTCGATATCACAAAGAATTATTAAAACATCCCACTTTCCACTGCAGAAACCTGTAAGATCTACACTAACTAAAAAATGATTGACCCGCAATAGAATGAAAAAAAATGGCAAAACCACGTGCAACAATGTCAAAAAAAAATTAATTTAAAGAATGTCTTACATAGTCTTGGAATTTGGTTAATTTTCAAGAATCATAGAATGGTTTGGGTTGGAAGGGACCTTAGAGATCATCTAGTTCCAACCCCCTGTCATGGGCTAGCTATAAGAAGTAAATTCACCCCTAATTGAGATTCAGCAATTACATTTGAAAAACTACATCTTTGTGCTAAATAGAACTTTGCATATGAAATAGGCTGCCTGCAAGGTATCCTAGAGTGATTCTGGGCCAAATTTTACCAGTAGACTCAGTAACTAATTCTCTTTGGAATCAGGAATGTTTGGAGTAGAGACATTCATCATAAAACTTCAATAAATGCTTTTTTCTCCTCCCTGGAGTAGAGGTATTAATTATTGCATTTTCAAGGCAGGAACAAAAATTGTATGATAAATTTCAGAGATAGTTAGTTGAGGCTGAAATACTGAAATATTCTGTGTATCACAGCTGGGATTTTTTATAAAAGTAAGACACAGATAAAAGTAAGACACAGAGCCTGAGCACCAAATCAATGGAGAAAGATGAAAGAAAATGACAGAGCAAGTGAAGTAAAGCGCTAGCTGCAACACATCTGAACAACTCGAGGCAAATATCAAATCTCATAATTAAAGTACTGACAAGAATGTAGCAAAAAATACATTTTTGAGACATATAAGCTGACTGCTATCTCCAGACAGTGGTCAGAAAATAAAATACAGAGAAATAAATCCACAAAACAATGGAGAAACCAGAAACATAGGAAAAGGTATCAAAAAAACCCCCCCAGGAACCAACAATGAATTAGAAAAACATACTGGGTTTAAAAGAAGTAAGAAGAGATTTAGTTAAAATATCATTTGAAGCAACATATTTAAAAGGAAAACATCATTTCAAAGAAGGGGAGGCATGGAAGGATGGGAAGAGGAAAAAAAAGAAAAATTCAATGCTAAGTCATAAAATTCAGTAAAAGCACCATTCCTTGTAAGCTCTGATGAGGAATATGGGGAGGAAGCCAGGGATAAGATAAAAGAGGGAGACAAAAACCTCCTTCTCTTTTCTTATTGTAAAATTTCACTGTCAAGAAATTTTAAATGGCAAGTTGATATCACAAATATACTCATTTTATAACAGTTACATGTGGTTGTGCAGAGTGTTTTTCATATTTTGACGTATGTATGAGAAAATGTAGACTGCAATTTTGAGACCTAGAGTAGAAAACAGCTTGTGGAATCTATGTTGCACCTATCTACAAAGAATAAGCTTATTAAGATCAAGATTTTTTTGGATAGTCACTTCCCAGGTTTAGCATTTCTGAAAGATTTTGATGTTGCTTTGCAATCTTTCAGGATAGAGCCCAAATACCCTCTTTCCACTCGGCCACTGCCTTAGGAGAGTAAAGAAAAATGGAAAATTACAGAATATCACAAATAATATTTGATACATACCTTTTAATGCCAGTCAAGGACACATTATTAGTGTGTTTCTCTTACAGACTGAGCCTCAGAATCCACCTATAGTCATTTGGCACATTCCTGTTTAAAGGAGTAACTATTGCAAAGAGCAGTTCTTTAAAAACTTCTTTCTACTCACAATATGGAACCATGGTGGGATGCAGAGAAGTAAAGTAGTAGGTAGACTGGTTTAAACTTATAAAGCATACACTGTCCCATTAACTGAGAGATAAAAATCTCAAAAGTTAATTAAGAAACAGACACCACATTGGTGCTATCTTTCTATGTGCCTCTCTGCTCATTCTATTTCTTAACAAGACTGATCTGAGTCAAACTTTAAAGAGAAGAAAATCTTAACAAATATTAAAAGGACTATTTGTTCCACAGGAGTTCTTAAAGAATGCTTGATGAAGAATTTGAGCTGCTTAAAAGTAGATGGAGAGGCTCATAAACTTTGTTACTTGAAAATGATTCAAAGATACGGCATATCACTTTTTGTGTCAGCAAAATACACCAAAATGAAGCAGACAAAGTGAGAGACACTGAAAATAATTGTATTCCCCATCAGATGACCCTCTTCTATTAAAGGAAAAGACTACCTTGCATCTATTAAGAGTTACTGATGTGACAATGCATCTCTGATCATCCCCTCCAACCCACGCCAGTAAATGGCTTGCAAGGCATGTGGAAGGTGGATGGAAAATAACAACATTAATAATAAAAAAAGTTTTTATTATAGTAACATAAAACCAGGGAGAGCAAGACTGTAGGGAAGAGGGTGGGCTTTCATTTAAAGCACTTCTGGAGCCCTGGACCTTCCCTGAAGAAAGACGAGATGCTGCTGGCCTATTCTCAGCTGAGGCACAGGCAGTGAGTGACAGAGGGCATTGATCTAACTGAAGACACCCACCATGTCCTCATCTCACTGAATTTTCTGAATGCAAGTAGAATTTTACATCAAAACTACCTGGGTTTTGTTTTCATAAAAATATAAACATCACTGTCCTTTCAGTGAAAAAAAAGAAAACAAAACTAGAAAACAAAACACTGACAACTCTCAATTCTTATGGAATCCTTTTCAGCAGTGTTCATAAGGTGTATTTCTAAGGATTAAATTACATTTAAGTAACTTGTAAGCACACAGAAAAAGATAATGCAAAAGGCTTATGAAATCCATAAGCACATTTTAAGAGGCTCTGTCAGCAGTCTCATAGCAAGGCTCATTTACATTTCAAAGCCATGGGGAAAAAGCTGTTTTCTGTCCATGCTCCATGAAAAGGTTTTGTTTGGTCTACAGCTCATATTTCAATAGCAAGTAAATACATTATCCTGGCTGAATTAGCTGGGAAACCACATCCATGGTATTGAGAATCAATATTTAATTGGCACTGAATTAACTCTTGGCAGATTTGTGCTCATGTTCACAAATAGTAGAGTTGCATGTATAAAAAATCATGACATGTAGGATATTAATCAAATTGTAGCCAGACATGATTACCTGAAAAAATTAAAGATTAAAAGAATGAAAAAGGTAAAAAAAAAAAAAAGTGCAACCCAATCTTTTTGCCATTTTACTTTTAGAATTAGTTAACACAATGACACGTTGACACTCTCATTCAAAATCAGATTGGACAGGAGGATAGAGAATAGTAAATCCTGAGAAGTTGAAATGTAAATTAAGATATATTCATGTTTTTACCCATGCAATTTTGATTTTGTGCCTCCCAGGGAAACTGCTATACGATAACAACTCCAGCTTTATATGAAGTTCCCACCTTATTTGCAGGCTTAGAGAATGCAAAAGCACTGAGAGCAGATTGTTATTAAACAAAGAGGTGACCAGGAGCTATAAATCAATATGGTAACAATAACAAAGACACTGTCACGGGTCATTTTAGAGAGATTTTGCACCAAATGAAACCACGTGGGACAATACCAACAAATGACTGTCTGGCATTGCATAAAGCCTAATCTACAGCAAACAAGATATTTCCAAAACTAAAACACACACTCTAGTTTAAGTTAAAAAACATGCCACGCAATAAAACTGCAGAAAATATTCCCACAAGCCCTCCAGCCACATTGCCCTCCCTCCCTTAAGCTGTCAGGAACTGTTTCCCAAAGTTCCCAGAGGACTGTGATTATTAAACAAAAAACCTGACAGCAGAATTCAAGCTGCATCTCACTCTCCATCCTACCATTTTAAGGGAAGGCAGTAAAAACATTTAACTATTCCAATTCCACCCTCAGTGGCATTCAAACATGTTTTTCTCTTTCTATGGCTCAAAAATAGTGGAAAACACATTCCTTTTGCCATTCTCCTCTCATCTTACTGTGAAAAATGCAGAATTAAGAAGGATTTACCTTTGCTACAAGTCTTATGAACTGCTCATCTACAGCACAATCTATTTATGTAACATTTTGTAAAGCTGTATGGAACAACCTTTTCCACTGAACTGCAGGTGAATTAATGTCCTGCTGATTCCTGTTACACCAGGTTGAGGACAATTAGAGGTCTTGGCTGACAGTTTGCCTGTAATAAGCTTTCCCCTGCACAAGGGCATATGTGTAAAAATTTTTGAAAGGAACCACAGGTTTATATAATTGTGTGATCCCCGAGACAACCAGAAACATTGGACTCTTCTCAGTGTAGCTTTGAGCCATTGGCATAAAATATACCTTCACACTAGTGCAGGATTTGCCCCAGCTGTGAGTAGATTGTAGCTCAAAGCACAGAGGTGATTTAAAATTCATTCCTATAAATGTAAACATTCAATATTAGAATTCTCTTTTTTCAAATGCTAACAAATGAAATGCAAAACAGCTGGTTTCAAAGAAAACATTAATATCTTTCAAACCAATGAAGAAGCTTAATCAGTGCTTACAATTAGAAAATTTTAACAAATGAAATGCTATTTATAAAAGTTTCTTTAGAGTTTCCAGTCACTTTCTGCATTTGTAAAAACCCACTAACAGAACAGCAGGTTTCCAGAAAGGATTTTTAAAGTTGATCAGGTTATAGCAAACTTGATTCTACACTAGCTCAGTTCTGCTAACATCACAAATGAATCCCTGTGTTCATAGGCTTAATCCAACAAGACCTCAAGTTATTCAGGTCCTCCTTGGTGTTTGTCAGATTAGAATCTTAAGTACGTTGTTTCACCCCACTCCTATCCTGGCAGTAAATGTGGGATCAGAGTTCAGAACATGCCTGATTTTGTTCTCCTAATCTCTAGTAATCTTCTCAGAGACACAGTATCTGCTGCAGAATATCAGGAAGCCACAATGAAGAGAAACACTCTGGGAAATGTGGTGTTACACCAGTATTTATCTAAGTAGGCTCCATATGCTGCCAAACAGTAAAAGAACATCTATTCACATACTCAAGTGGCACTAAATACTAAGGTTAATATTACTTTAAAGTGAATAACTTCCCTCACACAGTTTATTTACAAATGGTACAGGCTGCATAGTCCAGATGTTTTGTCACTTTAATTCCCAAAACAAAATTCAAGGTAATTTATGACCATGTGAATACGTGGCTGTAGGAAGGGTTTATATAAACCACAATGGGACAATTTAGGTAGTGGATTGAATCAACAGTAACACTCAGTGGTTTTAAGGGAGAATAGAAAGTCATGCCCCAAAATAATTTGCTTCATTAGGTAGCACAGAGAGAAGGGAAATAAATAGCAAAAAAGTACATTTTGACAACACAAAATCCAAAGCTGGGACAAGGGCTCTACAAAAGGCATTCCCAGCAAGGAGAAAGAAAAGTCCTATCCCTAATTCTATTAAAATGGCCAAGAAGAAAAAAAGGTGCAAGGCCTGAGACTTCACTCAAATGTCAGTTATATTAAAAAAACTGTCCAAAACTTCTCTTCAGCTCATTATTTGCTCAATACAGGTAACCTGTTCTGCGGGAGGTGTCCCTGCCCATGGCAGTAGGGTTGGAACAAGATGATCTTTAAGGTCCCTTCCAACCCAAACCATTCTATGATTCTATAATATGTGTATTAAAATGCCTGTTACTCAGCTCCTCTGTACAGCTACAAGGCCAGACCTAGTTACCATTAAACAAAACAGAAAGAATATAATTGGCTTCAGACCTTGCTGAAACTACACTTGAGTTACATTACATAGGCTGTAAAAATCTAGATTGCATTATTTTTTATTGTTTGGAATTTCCAGGGTTAACCAATTCACTAGCTGACGTCTCAAGTTGAAAGCTTTATAAAAGAAAAGCCATTCCTTTCCTCAGCTTTAATTAATACAATACTGGAGAGCATCACCTTTCTTTGGCTCTGCTCTCAAGAGGTTAGTTGCTGTTCAACATCACAGGTTTTACTAAAAGAAATGTTTCAGTAAAAGTGATGTTTCCCAACATCTCTCCTTGTTAGCTGCTTGTGAGGCAATTATACCACACACTGCTAAGAGAGATAGATAGTGCTAATGTTCAATTTTGTAAAACTACAGTCTTATTTTGGGAATGGTCTTTAAAATTCAAAATAGGACAACAGTTGTTGGCAGAGCTTAGCAGGCTGTGGAAGGAAATGTAGTGTAGTAAAACTATGCTGCTTTTTAAATATTTATATCTTTGTAATCCTTGGAGCAGATAATCCTCTTTGCAGTAGGCAGGGATATGAATACCCTCGATTGGTTTTAAGTCTTTGCTTTTCAAAATTAAGATGTGCCATTTTTTTCTTCCCTACAATTTTACTACAATTGCTACTTTAAAATTTTGCTTGGATCAATTTACCTTCCATAAGCAAAACGCCTGTCTTTGTGGTGGTCCCCAAATGTATCCCAGAGCCTGAGAGAAACACTCACTTCATCCACAACATCTCTTGAGCGTTCGAGGACCTAGAACAAAACACACAAAACATTTTCTTTCCCTCCATCACAGAATCATAGAATAGTTTGGGTTGGAAGGGACCTTCAAGACCATCGAGTTCCAACCCCCCTGCCATAGGCAGGGACACCTCCCACTAGATCAGGCTGCCCAGTGCCTTGTCCAGCCTGGTCTTGAACACCTCCCAGAGAGGGGGCATCCACAACCTTCTCTGGGCAACCTCTTCCAGTGTTTCACCACCCTCACTGTAAAGAATTTCTTTCCTATGTCAAGTCTAAGAAGAATATTTTTAATTTGCCTCACAGGTTCTAAAGCATACTAGACCATGAAAACATCATACACCAAATAAAGCTGTTGCTGAAAATTGTAACAGAGAGGATATGCATCTTCCTATAAATAAGTTTGACCAAAAAAACCACTTGGGAATGAGAGAGTGGGGGAGATAGTTATCAAACCTTGGCTGCAGTAGAGACTGCACATAAAATGCTTGTGAGCACATCACTGCATCCTGCCAAAGAAAGACTCTGTGATAAAAAGCAGTACATGAGGCATAGCACGTGCCCTGTATCTCACACACCTGCAGTCCTTACCTCTTGGCAGACACGGTACTGATCAATGGCCCAGACAGTTGGTACGTGAGTTGCCAGCAGCTGATACTGAGTCAAGGTTGTATTGCATGCTCTTGCACAAATGAGACGAGTCTTTCCCACTGCATTATCTCCAACCACCACACACTTGATAGTTTCAACGTTGGGTCTTTCGTAGTCCATGTCAATGTCCATTTACCAAAAACTGTAACAAGACAGTTAAACTCGATTTCTGCTACTGTGCAAAAGTAATGCTATTTAGAATCACAGCTTTCTACTTCCCCTTCTTGAAAGAAGCCTGAAGAGGATAAACTTAAGGAAAAGCTTGTAGTACACTGTGTCACAAGCCAGCTAGCTGTTCCTTTAAGTACTACACAGTTATGCAAATGCCTGTTTTGACTCCAGTTCCTTTATGCTATTGTCACTTTGCTTTCTGTACACAAAAGCTTGTTTGCAGAAGATAGATCTTGGTGAAACAAGGAGAGCCAGCTCCTGCTAATAGTTTTTATGCCAAGAAGGAGAAAAGACTGGACATCAGTGGGTTTGACCTGAAGGATTCCAGTACAAACTTGCCTTCTGTAATCTTGCCCATTCTGGACTTGATTTAGGGCTGTCCAAACAATATTGCTAACAGCAAGTCACACAGATGGTTTTAGTTACATGCACACAATAAAGCTGAGGTGTAAAATGACTCCAGAGACTGTTCTCTACAAACCACAACTCCCATTATATCCTGCATGTATCATTCTCTTCATTTTCCAAGGAGAAATTTGTACACATTATCAAATAAAATGAAACCCAGCAGGAACCTGAAGTGTGGTGTTTATACCTACAAACTGGTTTTCATATGACAATAGAAAGTGAAGAGAAGGAGATTTTTGAAGATACAATACTCATGGAAAGATATTATTGAAAACATTTACTTAAATATTCTAATACAATCTACTGAACAAATGCTCAGATACAGATGCAATCTGGAAAAACTAGATATTTGAAAAACTAAAAGCAAGTCAGTAGTTTTCATATAAATTCTGTCAGTAGTTTTCATATAAAGGTATGTGGGAATCATAGTCTTATATATTGGATTTTGATTTTCTAATGTCTGCTGAGCAATCTGGTCTCTGTCATGGAATTGTAATCAAGGAGGAAGAAAAGGGAAAAGACAAAGCACAAATAAGTTCAGGAAGGATTGGGTAGCAATTATTTCAGCAAGAAAATCTACAGCAATTCAATTGATAAAAAACAGGCCATTGTCTGGAGTCACAGTGTATTTCTTCTTGAGAAGAAAGCACTACAGATAAAGAAATCAAATCGTTTGTTTAAATAGTCACATCTCATTTGCATGTAAATACAAAATATATAATAACTGTCAGGCTGTTGAAAAGAATAGATATAAGCTGTTCTGGTGCCCCATTTTTCCCTGTCATAGGCACTACATTCTGATTTAAATAATTTTTAGTAATTACTAGACAAACACCAATTCTTTCATTATTTAAAGTGATGTAAACCATGGAACCAAAACCTTTGTTAGAACTAATTATATTATCAATTTAGTTAAAATTTTGAGCATGGATGACACACTAACAGTTATGATGGCTAAGGTACAGTTACAATCTTAATTTACATGCAGATGGGAGTTAAGAGACCGCACAGACAGGTGCAAGGGTGAGTCTACGGCACTACTGTGTCACACTAGTAAGTTCAGAGACATTGAATGCTTCTGGAAATGCTACAGCACAGAGTAGCTTCTAAGAATCACAGAATGTCAGGAATTGGAAGGGATCTCAAGAAATCATCCAGTCCCATCCTCCTGCTGGAGCAGGAACACCCAGATCAGGTCACACAGGAAGGAGGGGTTTGAATGTCTCCAGAGAAGGAGACCCCACACCCTCTCTGGGCAGCCTGGGACACTCTTCTCTCACCCTCACCCTGACAAAGTTTCTCCTCGTATTTCTGTGTTCCAACTTGCACCCATTCCCCCTTGTCCTATCATTGGAGGTGACTGAGAAGAGCCTGGCTCCATCCTCCTGACACTCACCCTTTCCATATTTATAGGCATGACTGAGGTCAACCCTCAGTCTCCTCCAAAGTTAAAGAGATCCAGCTCTCTCAGCCTTTCATCAGAAGGGAGATGTTCCAACCCCTTCATTATCTCTGTGCTGTACCCTCTCCAGCAGTTCCCTGTCCTTCTTCAACTGAGGACCCCACAACTGGACACAACACTCCAGCTGTGGTCTCACCAGGGCAGAGCAGAGGGGGAGCAGAACCTCTCTCCACCTACTGAGCACATCTCTTCTAATACACCCCAGGATGCCAGTGGCATTTTAGACAGTTGTCCTTCACAAAACTGAAACATGTGCCCAGGAACACTTCATCCTGGCACAAGCAATTGGTTGTACAACTAGAGCTTTGCAATCTGCTAAATGTAACGCAAACAGCCTGAGCCATAAGAATGGCCTTGGGATACAAATCTATGTCTGCACAGAGGTTTTTACCTTCTAAGAAAACAAAAGCTATATCTGCTTTATCTGAGTTGTAACCTGCACCCTGAAAGGTCTTGAGCTAAAGGACTAAAGGATTTCCAGTTACCTGTCTGCAACCTAAACACAGCTGCTTGTTGGATGCAAACTCCCATCAGTGTTGGATGCAAACTGCCATCACAAGCTCTGGACAGTCTCCATGAGTCCAAATACAAGAAGATAAATGAGAGCTAACTCCACTTTCCTCCTCTGCATCCTTTTCAAGAATATGTCATGATATAAATAAAAGCACAAGAACAATACATTGTGTCCCTGTTACAGAGAATGAGACATATTTGCATACCATGGCAGGGCCCTGAATGAGTAATAAAACCCCAAGAGGTTACAGTATGTGATTTTAAAAAGTTTCATTTTGAGTCTGTGAATAAACAGCAATCCCTGGACATAACATGTGGTATTAAATTACTTCATATTATATTCACACATGGACCTGACATCACAGATGGAATGTGGAAATGTTTACAAGGCTGGAAAACAAAATGAAGGAGAGGGGCTAGTCAGTGTGACTGATTGGTTTTAAATTACCAAACAGAGATACCAAACAAATTTCTCTTGCAGTCCAATATTCCATTACAATGTTGTTACACAGATCAGCTTAGGTTTTATATAACAACCTGATTTTTAAATTCTTCAAAAGCTCTTAAATGGTAATTCTACAAAAATGCACGTCAGTCAGTCACCAAATAGGTATGATTTGCAGAATCTGAAATCTAAAGAAAAAAATTCCAAGAGGGTAACAAAGTGAGTTTAAAGCTAATAGGAAAATCTAAATAAAAGTGACAAGAGAAATCAAAGCAATTATTTGAGATTCCAAGAAAATGAAACGAAAAATTTTAAATAATAATTTAATTTTTTAAAAAATTATTTACTAACTTAAATAAAGCAAATTTATTGCAGAACCCAAATGCCCTGATGTAGATCAAAGGCATTCTAATGAAGATGTTTTTAGCATGACTCAGTACTGGCTAGGACAGTTATTAAAATAAAGTGGGAATAAAAGCAAAACTAGAACTTTGTGGTGATGTGAAGGAAAATTACTAAATCCATTCCAGTGTATAAATACATATGTATTAAAAATGAAGATAATTTTAATATTGTTCACTACTTTTCAGAAAGGGATTAAACCAGAGGTAGCTTCTGAAGAGATTGAAACAGATGCTAATAATACATTAGAGTATAAACAACTAGAAAAATGTGTAGATTAAATGCTTACAAATGTAACCAGAGGTCTTCTGGTTACTGGAATGATTAAAGCCAGGAAGTTGTACAAGATCTTAAAAATACAGCCACAGTCAGTTTTTTTAATGCAGCCTCTAAGTTAAACTTGTGTTAAGATTATTATATAAACCATGCTGATCAAAATAGCTAAAGATGTATTTACAAAACTTTTATATTAAAAAAAAAAATCTATGAAAATCTGGTAAAATCTGGGACAACCAAATCAAACTGGGACAAAACTGGTTAGACAAGAGCAAACCAGTGTATATAAAGCTTAATGAAAAAAAACCAGCATAAAATTCTGAGACCAACAAAAAAACTTGCTCAAACCAACCTACAACCTGCAGCTGCTCAGTTTACCTGCAAAACAAAACAGGGTCAAAGTAAGAGGAAAATTACTGGAAGTACAACCAGCCTTAGAGAGGACTCTACCAAAAAAAAGTCAAAGACAAAAAGGCCATCAAGGAGGAGCAGCAAGAAATATACTAGGGGCAAGATCTGATCAGATATGATTGTTCCCAAAAGAAAGCAGAGAAGTATTCAGCAGCTTAATTCAGATGAGCAGATGGATGGAAATAAAAAAAGACATTCCCAAGAATGACACAGGATCTCAAAAATCTATAAAGATGTTTCTATTTTTACATTGTCACCTGTGATTGTCTGCAGACAAAGGGAACATACAGGCAGCAAAATTCAGAAGATGTGAGTAAACTCATGATCTAAGATAAGGCCATGTAATTAATTTACTTGATTAGCAGAAAATAACTATTCCAAATAAAGCTGATTAATTTACAAAGTAGTATAAAGTTACTGTCCTGAACCATGGCTTGCAAATGGTTATGATCACTCATTTCACTGATTTCTTCCTCTGTTGTGTCACCTGCAACTGCTGTAGGGTGACTCTTTTTCTCTATTTTTTCCTGGGTTGCATCAAGAGAAGTCTGACCAGCAAGTCAAGAGAGGGGATTTTGCCCCTCTACTGAGCTCTAGTGAGGCCCCAACTGGAGTTACTGTGTCCAGTCCTGGAGCCCTCAACATCAGAAGGACATTGAGCTGTTGGAGTGGGTCCAGAGGAGGCCACAAAGATGATCCAAAGGCTGGAGCAACTGCCTGCTAAAGACAGGCTGAAGGAGTTGGGGTTGTTCAGCTTTAGTGAAGGGGAGGTTCAGGAGGGACCTCATACCAGCTTCTCAGTACCTGAAGGGGGCTACAGAAAGGCTGGGGTAGGACTTTGGAATAGGATATGTGGTGGAAGGACTAGATGTAATGGGTTTAAATTGGAAGAGGGGAGATTCAGGCTAGATGTAAGAAAGAAGTTCTTTACAGTGAGGGTGGTGAGACACTGGAAGAGGTTGTCCAGAGAGGTTGTGGATGCCCCCTCTCTGGGAGATGCTAAAACCAGGCTGGACAAGGCACTGAGCAACCTGATCTAGAGGGAGGTGTCACTCCCCATAGCAGGGGGGTTGGAACTTGATGATCCTGAAGGTCCCTTTCAACCCAAACTATTCTATGATTCTATTGTCACAAAAAAACACCTGTTGTTGCCATAGCATGCAGAGTCTTCTGGCTAGTCAGCCTCAGTAATGAGGCTAGAGAATGTCTAAAGAAATTTTCTGAAAGATACGTTGATGAAGCACATTCCTTACCTAGTCCCCTGGTAGACAGATTAAACACAACAGACACACAATCTATGTATAGATGTAGGGGTACTTATATACAAAAGACAACCAGATCCTAAACATCACCTTGTCCTCCTTTAATAATACAGTTTAATTTATTTAAAGCTATAATTGCACTTTTCTCTTAGGAAAGAAAGAGGTTGAAGATACAAACCAAATAGTGAGTTTCCAAGGGCAGAATAAGTAATCAACCCCTATGGATCTCCCAGCCTATGAATCTAATTGCCTGTTTTGAAATTTTCAGGTATTTTAAATCATTCTTTAGCATACACAAGACATAACCAAGATATTTTTTCAAAGAGCAATAGTTAATTATCAACCCTTTTCATCGAAACACCACAAACAAATCACTAGGAATGGCTACATTAATTGGTGATTATGGAGTTATCCTGCAGGCATTTACTTCTTTGGCTCAGTACTTAAGCATCCCTAAGATGAGACAGCACCTCTCAGCATGAAAACAAGCAAGCATGTTACTCAGATCTTGTGTTAAGAGCAAACTGTTCAGCTGAAGCTTCAGAGTGACAGTATGTAAGAACTTTGCCCACTCAGTAGTCTCCCTTCAAGTTATTCCATGGAAAAAAAATTAAATAAATCTGTCTCAAGTAATCTGAGCAAATGTGGAAACCAGGAAGTCCATCAAACCAACAGCCTGTCAAGCACAATTATAATGTCACATTTTAATGAAAAGAATTTGATAAGATCAGAACATGAGTGTCTTAACAAATAGTGGGAATTAAGAGGGTTCTTATAAACAATGGGCACATGGATATTGCTGATTTTGGGACATGTGCCAAGGTGTATGTTATCAATACATATAAGGATAAAAGTGTCTCCACAAAGGGTGGAATTAAGAGTTCTTACAAACAAAGGACAATGGGCATTACTAGAAGTGCAGATTTGACTTTGGGATAAGTGCTAGGATGTGTGTTATCAACAAAGACAGAAGTGTCTCCACAAATGGTGGGAACAAAAGTGTCATTACAAAGCAAATAAACAATGATTGAAACCCCACAGCTTACCCACAGATGCTGCTGACACGACTTTGGACTGTATGTTAGGATTTGATGTATTTTAGGCAAATCCAAGAACTCTGTAAGAATGAGTACCCTCATGAGGCAGCCAGTAGGCAAAGGAGTAGCAGCCAGGGGGAATTAGGATAAAAAGGAGGCAATTTGGGATACCACACTTGAGAAATGTCTCAGTGAATTCTTCCTTCATTCTAATAAAGTGAAATCATTTCACGACTGCTCTGCCCTCTTTGTGAACACATCAATCTCAAGCAACAGCAACTTTTCACACAAATCCAGCAGAAAGAGATACCAACATCTACCATCACTTAATATGAACAGTGTGAGTGGGAATTATTTGAAAAATTCTGGTCACTAGTAGTAAGACTGTCAACATTTACCCCTGAAAAACACATTCTTTTGAAACTCCGTGAAAGAGAATTTGCAGATATTTCATATTTCAACCTGTTCTGCAGCTGTATTTTTGAGGATAATTTTGGAGTGAGTGCTTCACAGAGCTATTACGCAATAATAGGGCAAATGGAATGCAAAAATCAAACAGAGATCTAAATACAAAGGTCTACACAATTCTCCTACCTCCATGCCCAAGTTACAAAATTACTGGTTGCAAACACGGAAACTGGAAAAGGAGATGCAAAAACTGAAGTCATTACCTTACACTGCAGAATCTCAAGGCACCAGCATGGAGCACATGGAGGCAGAGTGAGTGTGTGAAATGTCCATTCTCATTACAAAATCTGCCCCATGTTGCTCTGCAATCTTCATGGATTAATACACACATGCCAGGGCAAAAAGCAGGACTTACTGTTCATTTGTGCAAGAGCATAGAATCCCCAGACAACTCAGATCTGGGGAAAGATTAAGAACCAAAAGGCTATTTTGTGGTTTGGTTCAATTTAATAAATGAATTTAGGTATTCACCAAAGATAATAAATCATATCATGGCATCAAGTAACAGGCAAACTATACTAGCTGTTGAAATCCATCACAAAACAGTTTTCACAAGGTCTAATTTAAAATTAGTATTTCATTAAATTTTGTGGGGACCTGTGGAGAGATATCTTTTAAAATTATTCCTTGTCAGTGTCAAAGAACCAGCTGGTGACAAAAGGTAATAAGACTCAAGGTGGGATCAGATCACGAGGTCATCAGAGGACAAAGATGGGCAATGTTGCATATCAGGCTGGATTCCCATCCAGGATGAAGTATAATCCTATTGCTGTCATTTAAAGTTCTGTCAGTTTACATGGAAAGTCTGTAAAGAAAGGACTGGCAAAAGAGAAATAAACTCAAGATTAGCTCTGGGATTTCTAAACAACTTGCTCAACCTGGCCCATCAACAGAAAAGAACCAACACAGACAATGAACTGGGAACGAAAAGAAGTCCTTATATTCTAAAGTTAACCTGAGAAAAGCAGACAACTGAAATGTAGCTTTACTGCATGTGGTGATAAATGAGATAACCCTGGCTGTTGCAGTATCCAAAAGGAGAGCACAGGTCCTCAGGAAAACTTCTGTCTTCCACAAGGGCAGAACCTGGTTCTATCCTTTTTCAGTTGTTCTGGGATAGTTGAGGTGTTTCAGCTTAGGGCCAGTACCAACAAAGAGATAAATCCCAATTTGACACAGCAAGAGAAGATAAATGCTGAGGTTGCCATCATGACAGACTCCACTTGGTTTATTTGAACCAGCTTATTTCATAAGAGCTTTTGGCCAACAAGCATTAGATTTAATCCTGGATGTTACCCTCTAATTTGGTATTATGTCCTAGAACAAAGAAATTCTTGGAAGCCTCCAGCTGTAATTTATGCTCTCTCAAATTTAACAGAAGGGGGAAAAATTTAACATGGTCACACACAGGAATGAAAGGAACAGCCTCTAAGAAAGACAGAAAGTTGAAGATAGAAGAGATATTTCTGTGTTTACGTAGAAAACTTCTTAGTCAAATCATTGCCACATCCTCTTTGCAAAAAGTGTAGATATATGGCTAGTCCTATCAGAATACTGCATCCAGTCTTCCTCAGGATACTGAACCTGACTACAGATTTGTTTGTTTCTAAAGACTAGTTATTAGCCCTTGCCAAACTTGACCTACTCCATGATGACACATCACCTTCTGATCAGTAAGAATGAGCACTTTCTTAGATTACCAAAAATCAGAGGTACTAACAAAATTCTTCTTCGATGGCTACTGTATAAAACAGCCTGTCCTGTACCTCAATAACTGAGCATGAAAACATCCAATCCTGGGTACAGTAAGTGATTCTCTTGAGTCTCCTGAACTATGCACTCCACAAGGACCTTTCTGTTATCCACACAGGCTGTCACATCAAACAGAAAACCAAAAAAAAAGTATGATTGAACTGTGTTGATTTTCTGACAAATTCTGGAAGACCTGAATGGGAGAAATCAACAAGCTGACTACCCTGAGCAGCTTAGATATGATTTTGACCTTGCAATATCCTGGTAACAAAGAGCCCAGCTATCACCACACATACTGCAGGCTGAACCAATTCTAGCCAATGCACCTTGTCACCAGTTGTCAACAGTCCTGCATCTGGGTCAGGGCAACCCCAAGCACAGACAGGCTGGGTGCAGAGTGGCTTGAGGGCAGCTCTGAAGAGAAGGAATTGGGGGTGTCAGTGGATGACAAACTCACCATGAGCCAGCAGTGTGTGCTTGCAGCACATAAGCCAACCCAGCCCTGGGCTGCAGCAAGACACGTCAAAGGAGATGATACTGCCCCTCTACTTGGCTCTGGT
>VZTY01014846.1:4374-19464 GCA_013400935.1 Turnix velox
TTGGGGTTGTTCAGCCTGGAGAAGAGAAGGCTCAGGGAGGACCTCAGAGTAACTTCTCAATACCTGAAGGGGGCTACAGAAAGGCAGGGGAAGGACTTTTTAATATGATATCAGATGTGAGGACCAGAAACAATGGATGTAAATTGGAAGGGGGTAGATTTAGACTCGACATAAGAAAGAAATTCTTTCGGATGAGGGTGGTGAAAAACTGGAAGAGGTTGCCCAGAGAGGTTGTGAATGCCCCCTCAATCCCTGGAGATGTTTAAGGCCAGGCTGGACAAGGCACTGAGGAGCCTGATGTAGTGGGAGGTGTCCCTGCCTATGAGAGGGAGGTTGGAACTCGATGATGTTTAAGGTCCCTTCCTACCCAAACTATTGTTTGATTCTATGATTCTGTGGCATGAAAATATGATCATAAAATAATATTTAAAATTGGTTTTGGACTGTTCCTTTTTCAGTGGAGTTTGTGCTCTAGGTTTGGCTGTATCTTGTGTGGTGTGTAGGGTTTCAGCATGCTTTCTATGCCTTATGACATTTCCACTCCTCCTTGCAGATGGTTTTTAAAGCACAGGAGCTAAGTGGGTTTTTTTGTGTCCCTCAAAACACAAACCATTTATGCTGAGGCACGTACCCCGAGTGAGTGGCTCAGAAGATGCTGCAGGAATCTGAAGAAATACAAGCCAGTCATTCATCTTCAATTCAAACACTTGCCTGTGCAACCCTCCAGGGCTGTCACTTTTCAAACCTGCTCTAATCATTACAAAATGCCTGATTTGATGTGAGCTGTTGATAGGATGATGAACAATGGGTGGCAGATGGCTATTCTTTTCAGCATCATCAAGTCCATCAATATTTTATACAATGAAATGCTCTCAGCTGCTGTACCACCTGTTGGCTTTGCTTTTTTTGTTTTATTTTCCCCAAAATGAAAGGTGTGGGTGGCTGTGCTTCATGTGTGTTACTCTCAGTCCTTTACTTGCTGGATGATGGCATAAACATTTCCAGGAGCTCAGCATCAGCCAGGTCTGCTGAGATGATGATTCAGGCAGAGTTTGCCTGTACAGGAGCCCACCACCTCATACTGAAACACTGCATTTTAGGAAGGAAGGGATACATTAAAAGCAGGGACAGGATTCCCAAGCAGAAGGGTTTGTCCTTTTCAAATTGTTGGCTGCTGATGTCATTTTTCTGGCTGCCCAAAAGCTGGTTCAGATTGTCTTGGTTCTCATTGTTGGTTTGCCCTCACTTGGTCCCTGCAGGCTCTCCAGGTTTGCTGAGGTTCATCTTTCACCAATTTGGGGTCTTCTTCCTGCTTTTGGTGGCTCCTGCCATGGGAATCAGATGTGAATGTGTGCAGCACTTGCTGTCACTGCCTGATGGAAGGGGCTGTTTCTCTCCCCCCTGTCTGTCAAGACAGATTTTCTTCACATCCTTCCTTTTTCCCAAAAATTTTCTCACCTTTGTCCATTTGCCTTCTTCTCTGTCTTATTCCTTCTCTGACTTCGAGATTCTCAAATTCCTTTCTCCTTTAAAAAGTCATTTTGGCTTTCCTTTTTCCTAAGAAAAGGACACAGAGAAAAAACTTTAATCATAGAATGATTTGGGTTGGAAGGGACCTTAAAAATCATCTAGTTCCAACCACCTTGCCAAGGGCAGGGATATGTCCCACTAGATCAGGTGCCTCATCCAGCCTGGCCTTAAACACCTCCAGGGATTGAGGGGGCATCCACAACCTCTCTGGGCAACCTCTTCCAGTGTCTCACCACCCTCGCAGGAAATACACTCATGCACAACTTTAACAAATGTCTCCTTAATTCCAAGGGGACCGAAAAACAACTACAGCACCACAAATACATCATTTCCCCCTATACCCCATGTCATATGACTTCCCAGAAACCCCTTTCTACACCAACTGGACACAGAAAATCCCAAGATTAGGAAGCCTGAAGAATGCATTTGTGCCAGGATCAAAGCTGAGGCATTAGATGTGCTTGAAAAACATGAAATTGGGGTGTTTTCCTACATCAGTTCTTGTTAACCAGAGCTGAGCCTGCTTCTGCAGGAGGAGGAGAAGGAATCTGATTTAAGAGGGGGAAAAGCTATAATCAAAGCAGTTTTTAAATCAAGGGAAAGAAGAATATATTCAGAACAGAGAAAGAAGAGAGAAGATCAGCCCTTATTGGCAATGATGCACAAACCAAAGCATTCACTTCATCTTTTCCATGCCACAATGCAGTTTTCCAGCACAGTAGTTGTACATTTTTGTAAATTTTTGTAAATTCTGAACTGATGCAGAGTTACAGAAAGAAGTATTTTACAGAGCACTATTTTACAGAGCAAAGTCTCTAATATTAAAGTTTATTATCACTCACCCGTAACCACCAGTATGGCAGAAGTAACTAACAATAAATAAAATTATTTCTCAGATACCAAACAAATTTTCTAAACCCCAAAGGGATACATTTCCATCGAGTTAGAAGCAAATGAAAAGGGGAGCCTTGCAATAAAACGAGCAGATGCTCTGTGCTGTAGCAAAAGGTGTAATTACTTTTCTGATGCAGTGAAAAAGTTAAATCTTTATGACCTTTTCCTTTTGGAACAGGCTCCTTGTGGCTGTTCAAACTGATTTTTTTTTCCAACAGGGTGGTATTTAGTCTTCTCCTTGCTCCACTTCTTGTAGAATTGATGTAGCAGGGAGTGAGGAGATGCAACTTGGGCTTTTAAACACGTTCTTCCTCCTTTGCCTGGAGCCATCTGTCTTGGGTGAACCTCCTGTTCAGGGCAAAACAGCAGGAAGGTTTTTTAGCAAAGTTTCACTTGGAATTAGCTTGCCAGGGAAATGGAAATCTATATATTTAACTTCTCCCTAACCCAGCCCATATGGCCACCATAGAGTGGAACAAGCCAACTAAGGGGTGGCCAAGCTCTCTCAAGCTGTTTCACACCAGTAAGTTCATTTCTCACCATAGGACCTTTGTGTGCCTGGCACTGAGACTGCCCAAATGTGGGGATTATTGGGAAATTCACATTGCTGAAGGTTTAGAAGGTGGGCTCACACATACTGCCAAGGCTGGGCTTTGCACCAGGTAGGACAAGAAGGACATGGATTCATTGGAACAGGTCCAGAGGAGCCCACAAAGATGGTTGGAGGGCTGGAGGACAGGCTGAGAGAGTTGTTCATCCCAGAGAAGGATGAAGGGAAAACTTTTAGCCCATTTCCAGTCTCTAAAGGGGCTACAGGAGAGGTGGGGAAAGACTTTTCATGAGGGAATGTAGTAATAAGATGAAGGATAATGACTTTAAACTGAAAGAGGGGAGATTTAAATTAGATAGAAGGGAAAAATTCTTCCCTGTGAAGGTGGTGAGACACTGGAACAGGTTACCCAGAGAAGCTGAGGATGCCACATCCCTGTTCAGGGCCATACTGGATGGGGCTTGGACTAATCTGGTCTAGCCCATGGCAATGTTGGAACTTAGATGAGTTTTTAAACTTTCAATTTCTAAACATTAAGTTTTTAAGCAAAGCTTTTAAACTTCAAATCTCTAAGTACCAAATTTCATCCTGTAAGGAAGCCAAGGGACCTCTTGGAAAGCCACCATCCTTAATAATAGCACCCCTCACCTCAAACAAAGCCAGCTTCAGGCTTTGAAGCAGTATGAAGCTTCCCAGACACTTGACAGATACCTCTTGTTTGAATGTAAAGATGCTGCATCCTACCACAAAATTTTATGCAAAGAAGAGATTTCTGGAGGATGAGGCACCCAACACCAAATAACAGGGTTTTTTTTTCCCCAAAGTGTCCTGATAATTTACTGTATCACATTTGGAAGGGTTTTTTTTTTTTTTAGTTCTTCTTCCCTAACCTCAAAATAATAATCGGGATTCAACCTGACTATGCTTCAGATCCATCACAACGTGTTGAAAAGTGGATTTTCTTTAAATACAGGGTTGAGGGGAAAGTGATTTTGTTGCAAGGACACACATACCTTGAGAGATATGTGAGCCAATCAGCTTAAAATGTTGTTTTGGCCTGACCTGACAGGGCTGGCTGTCTCTGCCAACACATAATCTCTTCTCATGGACTACCAGGAAGGTGATGGCTGGTTGAAAAATACTTCTAAAACCTGCAGTTTATCTCCAGGGCTTACACCTTAATAGAAACTACCCTGTCTTGTTGGAAACTGAGCTTGTTGGTAGGACCTGATATTAATAAGGGTTTGCATTGATTGCAGAGAGAAAGGGAGAAGGAAAAGGCTGGGAATCAACAGGTTTTGTGCCAAAGTTTAAAGAAATTGTTTGTAAGAGGGTTTTAAAGTGATGCACTAATTTTTCTGGATGAAGTCATGAGTCTTGCCCATGAGTGTGTTTTCCTAAGTGCCTGCTTCTCTTCTTCCTCACTGCCAGCATGATGTAAAGTTGTGCATTTAAGACTGGAGTAAGCTTCTTTGCAAACACTCCTGAGAATAGGATCAAAATGGGAAGAGATTACCTGTAATCTAATTATGCTGGGTTCCATCTGAAATCCTTCAGTGTAAAAATTAAAAGAATACAACACAGCTTTGCAATATGCTCTGTGTGTGTTTCACTCACAAATTATACAAGTGTGCAAGAAAAAAAAAATCACGTGTTGGGCTCAGAGCAGCTTTTGCTTCAAAGGTTCTAAACCTGAGGACCAGAGTGGTTTGATGAACTAAAAATAAATGGTAAGAACTTTACCACCCATGTCATTGATGTGACACTTGCCTTTTGCCTCTTATCTGGCCATGGCTTGTATGAAAAAGCTGGCAATCAAACATCTCTGTCAAAAAATCAACACCAAACGTGATGCTGGTGGCCACAGCAGCTCCCACACCAAAGATTAACAGCTCAGGGGGCAGAGAGTGAATCTCTGCTGCTGAGTGATCAGTACATTTATATCCTAATACTCACTTTACAATGAGGACATCCAGAAATTCTAGAGATTTAAGCAATTAACTCTTCATTTTTAGCCTTTTCAAAAATTCAGGAGTGAATGGTTGAACTTTGGTTGCAGGGTAAGGAGGTGCAGTGAAACTTTAGGATCCACACTGAATCAGGCCTCAAATTTTGTACTAAATGTCTGACTTCTGTGTACAGAATCATAAAATGCACTGAGTTGGAAGGGACCTTCAGAGGTCACCTAGTCCCTGCAGTGAACAGGCACATCCTGCACTACAGCAGGTTGCTCAGAGCTTCATCAAGCCTGACCTTGGGGTCTCCACTACCTGTTCCAGGATCTCATTACCCTCATGGTGAAGAACTTCTTCCTAATGTCTAATCTAAACCTACTTCAGATATACTTGAAGGAGGACTTCTAAAGCCCTACTGTCTCACTCACCCTGTACTTTAAGCACTTCTGGTGAGGTGCACGTGCAGTTCTTCCCTCCACATCAGCACTAAATGCTGCCAAATCCTTGCAGGATCCCCATTCAGACCTGGACTGTGCTTGGTTTGTCCCCTGGATTTCAGAGTGAATGCTCTTCTTCTTACACTTGAGTTTGGAGCACTCTCTGCTTGGTTTGTCCCTTGGATTTCAGAATGAATGTTCTCCTTCTTAGACTTGAGTTTGGCGCACTCTCCAACTGCCCAAAGTACTCAGATTCCTCAAAACTGGGATTGTAGAAAGCTCATGAAAACGTCTTCTTGCCCATATCTGTTTCTATTATCTATATATCTGTATTTTTATGTATCTATAATATCTATATATCTACCTATATATCTATAATATCTTTTTATCTATTTATCTATCTGTCTACTTATCTATCTATCTATTTATCTATCTCTCTCTCTATATATATGTATGGCTAAAATATAATATATATCTCTATTTCTATTATCTATGTTTATATTATCTATATCAAAATTGGATTCAGAAAACAGGTTCCTCTCTCATGCTGAATTCAATCATGAGCTTAAAAAGTTTTCTTCCTTAAGAAGGAAAAAGTTGGATCTCTCTTCCTATTTTTAATTTTGTTCTCAAAAAACAGATTAAACTGCAAAATTCAGACCTGTATTTTGCCCTCCACCACCAGATTCCTGTTCTAATTCACTGTAGACAATTTGCCAAGGCTATTTCTAGCCCCCTTCTAAATGTTTGGGCACATTTTGATCCCAGATCTGCCCAATCACTTAGAGAATCCTCATGTTATCAACTCCACAACCAAAAGAAACAAATTTTAAAACAATGCAATAAGTTCAGTACCAGTTGCTGGGCAGATGGGATTGTGAATTGTTACAATTCCTCTGCAGAACAGAGGAAGGAAGTGTTTTAAAGCAAGATTATATTATTTTCCTTAAGTCCTTATTATGAAATCTTCCTGGAGTGAACTTTCAAAACTTGAAAAAACCTTCCAGAAGGGGGATGAAGGGAACAGGGCAAACTGAGGGCTCCCTAGGGAGTAGTTAAAAACAAGGGGAAAAAAGTATGGCATGCCAGGGAAAGAAAAGAAGAACCTATTGCTGAGTTTTTAGTTTGGGAAGAGGGATTAGGAAAACACTAGGAAAAATAATAAGTCATACCTAACAATAATTGTTGTAATAATTATAGATTGGAAAGCACACAGGGTCTTCTCTCCCAGTGGAAGGAAATAAACCTGAAAACCCACACAGATAAGGCAAGCAGCAATATATTCAGCCAACAAAGTTCCCTGCAATCCTTAATAAAAAATGCTGAGAAAAGCACATTTTATTTTTGCTGTCATTTCAGAAACAAAACAGTTTGGAAAACTATGAGAAAAACTGTGTCTTAAATGCAAATGACCTCTGACCATGAAGTTCACTGCGGTCAAATAAAGCTCATCCTGTTTTTGTAACTCTTTCATACCAGGCAGATCCTGCTCTCTGCAGCCTCTTTGCAGCCAAAGGTTTGACCTATAGTGGAGTTTTTAATTAGAAGAGGAGATGATGGAAAATCCATCAAGAGGAGATGATGTTCCCATTTTGGTTAAGATAAAGGGTAAGGTTTGCATTGAGGGAATGAAGAAAATGGAATAAGTTAATTATAAAATAAGTTGGTATAAAAGGTTTAGAGATATCGGTTAATGAAATGCCACACAGTTGGTCACTTAAAATACACCCTGGACTCCCCACACAACCACCAAAATTTATCAAACAATCTGCTTTTTCCTTTTTTTTTTGATAATTTTGTTCTGCAACATCTGCTCACTGCTGATGGGTTGTGGGCTAGATGACCTCTAAAGATCCTTTCCATCTCAACACATTGTATGATTTCTGTGATCTGCTTGTTTTTGGTGAGTCCTACATCAGCCATTCCCTCTCATGGAAGAAGGAATCATTGGTGAATCCCCACATAAACAATCTTTTTTTTTCTCCTTGTCTTGATGTTCTTTGCTGTGAGAGTGGTGAAACACTGGAAGTGGTTGCCCAGAGAGGTTGTGGATGCCCCCTCACTCCCTGGAGGTGTTTAAGGCCAGGCATTGATAACCTGGTGTGGTGGGAGATGTCCGTGCCCATGGCAGGGGGATTGGAACTTGGGTGATCTTTAAGGTCCCTTCCAACCCAAACCATTCTATGTTGCAGTAGAACATGGAGTTTTAGGTGGGTTAGATGTTTCTCACCACCTTCTTTGTGCTACTGCTCATCCAGACACTGCTGAATTCTCTTCTATGGTCTGTTTTGAGCAAGAAATCATAGAATCATAGACTTGTCTTGGTTGGAAGGAACCTTTTAGATCATCAGGGAGAGGATCCTCCTCTAGTAGCCACCTGAGGTGGGATTAATCTCACTCTTTATTAAATGAGACCAGCTTTTCATTGATTATACTGGAAATTAATAAGTAATTGTTCAGGTGTCTGTTTTATAAATGCATGAGATCAGTTCTGTTTGCAGTTTGAGATGCCCAATGATACCTGTCTTCAAGATGTGATTTAGGTGTCTGAACTTCCTTTACAGATAACAGGGATCCAATCAATAATCAATGAATCTTGAGACCTTCCAAGAGCTGACAAACTGCAGGTACTTCCTCTGACACCACCATGGGAGCTTAGATGCAGACACCTAAATTTAGGTGTCTTAATCTGCATCCTGAGCCCAGACTTCCCATTAGGTAAATTATTCTGCTCCCAGTTAACTTTGGCAGACACTTTGCAGGTTTAAAACTCAAATCAGTATAACTTTGATGAACAAAGTGGAGAGAAGTAAATGCTTTGGGAAATAAACCCTGAATTTAGAGAGAAATATAAAACAAATAAGAACCAAATACAAGTCTGCTCTGTATGTGTGGTGCCTTGTCTTTAAATATATACCTCCCACTCAGCTGTGCAGATGCCAGAACAGGATCTGCCTTTGTAGAAATAGATCATTTGCTCTCTTCATAATTATAAGCTGATTATCTGTTTTTGAGTAGGTAAAACACATTTGGGGACTGTACATCTGTACTGTCAAGAAAATGTTTCCCCTGCACTGAATGCTGCTGGCTGTTTTACTCATTTCAACATCAAAATCAATGCTGATGGATTAACAGCCTTAATGATTTGTGATATTTCTGCTGCAAATGAAAATTAGGGATTTACAGGTTTTAGTGTTTTCAGGTGATGACACTGTGCCCATGTAGGTCCTAATACTTGGCATTTCACAGAGTGAAATGCAGTCAAGGCACACAATCTATTTTTTGCCAGACAGGGTTTAGATAACTAAATGTTTTCCCTGCTAATTAAAGCATTCTCACACAATGACAGGGAGTGTTAGACAAATACCTGGTAAACAGGCAGCACTCCAAATCTGCTCCCATATTCACACTGGATATTGCTGATCATTTTCCTCTCCACAATAATATTATGATAGAAAACGAACTCTATTCTCCTACCCCCCACCTGGGTCATGTATACCTAAAGTTTTGTAGTTTATATACCTTTTTTAAAAATTTATTAAAATAATACCTTTACTGGGTCTTTGCTTTTTGGTTTTTGGGGGTTTTTGATTTGTTTGTTTGTTGTTTTGGGGGTTGTTTTTGTGTTTTTGCAGGATTAGACATTATGTTATTTCCTTTTTGGGGGGAAGGAATTCTTTGTGTTCAAGATATATTTAAAAAAAACCAAACATGCTTGTTTGGTTTGTGCAGCATCTTACCCACCCATAAAAAGAAATTAGTCTGGTTCTTTTTTTCCAGCTGTCATGTTCAGGTGTATCTGGAAGGGGAAGAGTAGACTTGGGGATACAGAGAGGAGAATTATTTGTCATCAGAAGAGTATCAGAGCCTCCTAATGATAATCACAGGCTTCCCAAAGCCTGAGCAACACTGAGTTCTCTAGATCTAAATAACCAGAAACAGGACCAAACCATCCTCTTGGATGTTTGTCAGTCTTTTTTTAACAAGTGGAAGGTGTGGGAGTGCAGCTGAGCAGGATATAGCTCACAGCCTGCAGCATTCCTCATACCTGAAACCTCTCCCCCTGGTGAATGAGTATGGAGCTATAAAAAGAAAAAGGGGATTCCTCCCAGACAAATTCTAATCCCTGCTCTTGCAGCTGGGAGCAGATGGAAGAGACAGACAGCTCAGTGTGTTACAAGATCTTCCTCAGTGGAGGACAAACCCAGAGCTGATGTAGGGAAGGGCATCAGAACCTCTCTAATTTTACATCATGTGATAAGTGAGGCTGTGAGCAGCCAGATTTAATTTAAAACTACTATCAGACTTGCTCTGATTTAGTTGTTAAACTAAATCTTCAAGACTAGTATCTTCAAGATTATAGAAGTTAAACTAGTTATTAAACTTGAAGATCTGGGCAGATATTTCCAATAAATTAGTGTGAGTCTCTCTCTACACATGCTGGGTGCTTCACTCCTTTTGCCTTCTTTAAAAAGGAAGAGCAGAAGGAGGAAAGAATAAACTATAGATGTTCTGGCCCACATCTAAAATGACAGGAGCCCCTATTTTGAGGTGAACCAGGTCTCAGATGGAGTTAAAGGAAGCCATCACAGCAGCTGCTTGAGGCAGGAGTGACAAACATCCCCAGAGCCATTCTGCAGATCTGGCTCCAGTTTCCTCCCATATTCCAGCCGCTCTATTCAAAATCTCTTTATATCAGCTTTACTCCTGATGCTGCTACTCCCACTTTTCAATATATCTTCTTTTCAACATATCTTCTTTTCAATATCTCCTCTTTTCAGCATCTCCTCTTTTCAGTATCTCCTCTTCTTCTCAATACCTCTTCTGTCTCTTTTCTTGCCTTTTTTATATTGCCACAACCAGTCTTTACCTCACCAAAATACTACTCAACCTCAAAAGGCAGCCTTCGCTTTTACATAAACATCAAGCTGCTTGTCTCTAGCCCTGAGATTTTTTTTGGTGTCTTGTTGGAAGTGAGCCTCATACTTTCTCAGCCTGGGGGCACTTGTGTAATAAACATCATTTACCTTCCTAACATCCCTCTAATTTCATGTCTATAGATTGATGTAGACCTAGACAACTGATGAATGTTAATGGAGACTGAAGAAAAATAGATAGCCACCTCCTATCAAAAAGCAGTGCAATTATCTAGTTGGGCTGCTCTGCAATTTTGGGAGCACCAGGTGCTGTTCCAATTCCATTTTGTGCTTCTGTGGCTCTGAGACCACTCAGAATATGTCAGCACTTAACATCCCAAAGCTCAAAGTAATTTCTGGGCCACTTCCAGATGGAAATCTGGTGTCCATAAAATCCATAAGAATCCAATTCTCAACCAAGAACCAAGAGTCCCAGCATCAAACCCTTCCATCCTCAGCAATTCCAATGGAAATTTATGGTAGTATCAGCAATCAAATCTGTATGAACATGGAAAACAGGAAAAACCTGAAAAACTTCCCAGCCACAATTAATTCATATAGTGACATATCCTTTACCTCAGGTGGCCAAATGGTCTTCACCTCCCTGAAGGTTCCTGCTGAGAACATCACCATCACTGGAGGTGTTTGGCTTCCCAGAGCTGAATGTGCCAAGCACAAAAAGTATTTCTAAAGCAAGAAGTTGTAAAAAGTGGAATTACTGGCTTGATTACTGTCTAGAAGTAGACTTTTTTTGCCTCCTCCAGAAATAGAGATGAAGGAGAGATGGCAGGTAGACATGTTTTAGAAGAAGTGATATGTTAAACTGCTTGATTTTGAAAGAGAAGCAGACAAACCCTCATACTTTGCATACAGCACAGATCTCACTGGACAAATAATGCACCCAAATTTAAGTAAATTAATATCAGTGGGATTAAGCAGGATGTAAATCAGGGTAGGATTCCATTTCCTCACCTCTGAGGAAGTCAGTGTGCACATGTATCTCCTGCTGTCTTATGAAGCCCAAGTTTCTCCTATCAGCAGAATGAAAAAGCAAAAATAAAAGCCAAGATAAAGTAGTTGTTTATATGTTTCAAATACATGGAGCTATAAAACTTCATTAATGTGATCAGTTCTTTAAAATGTTCATTGATAATTGGAAAATCCATTGCCATATTAAGAATCTTCCCAGTACTAATTAGCTGAGCTCTCCATAAAAACATTACACAGCCATGAAAACCTCTAGTTCACTGGAGCATTGCTGTAGTGCAGGAAGATATTACTCACTAAAACAACGGAATAATTTGAAATTAATAAGACTGGAATTGTTGTGGATGTTATTTTAGCCTGGTTTCTTTTGGAAATTATACTCTTCTACATATGGTAGGGTTCTTAGTACATAGTACCTATTACATAGGTTGGGGTTCTTAGTAATTTTATTATCCACTGTTCTTAAGAACATCAAGAGCTTGATAGAGATGAGAGACCTAAATTATTGCTTTTAATAAGAGACAGGCTGCAGAGTTTACTGGGCAATCCCTGGCCATAAAAAAGAGTTCAATGAGCCAGCGTCTGTGGTGTGTGACCTGCCAAAACCCTGCTCTCTTTGCACGGGTAGAACTGACACAAAGTCTTGGGGAAGTAGTTTCTTCAGAGCTTGTAATAAGTGTTTTCTGCAAATTTTAATTCATTCATGCACTGGCACAGAAACTTGAAATTCCTCTTAGATATAATCCCTTCTCAGAGTGTCTCTGGCACTAACACACCAAGTCTCAGCCTCCTTCCATGGCCTGAAAGTGCTGGCTGTTCTCTGAACTTGTTCTCCAGCCTTTTCCTTGCAGCAAACATTCATTTCTAGCTTTTTATTCTCCTCAGCAATGATTTTCCTGCAACTTCTGATGTCACTTCCAACCTTGGTGACAGATCTGGGTGACAGGAGGACATAATTCTCTAAGCTTTTTTAATTTTCCCTTCAAAAATAAAATAATCTTTTATCATGAAAACAACCCTTTTAATCTGTGCATTAGTATTCCCCCAATGCAGAATAATTTTCATTGCTTATTATTTATTAGTATTTGCTTGTAAAAAGGAGACACCAGCAGTGCTTTGACATGGAGAGTTATAGGATGCTTCTCCACAATGTGGGTTGTGGTATTCTTATTGGATAAAAATTCTGTTTAATTGGAAAAAAAATATATATTTTCCTCAGTTCTAATGCTGGTGGTAGTGAAAAGGAAAGAAATTTTTTAAAATGATGAAAAAATTGAGCTGAAATTGGGCAAATGGCAAGGAAGAGATAAATAAGGAAATCCAGGAACTTGGAAATATTTTGATATATTGATCCTGTGTTGATTTAAGGACTAGGAAGGGACAGAGTGGGTGTAATTTTGTGGTGAATTGTCATTTGCAGACATGGCTTGGAGCAAAGCCACATGATGACAGTGGCTATTCCCAATGCAGAACTTTTAAGCAAATTTTTGTTCTTAGCCCCACACATCAGCTACAATTTACCTCAACTTTCACAGCAGGGTTTTCAGCTGTAACCACAGTGGTGAGACTGAATCTTGAGGTACAGTCAGAGCATCACAGAATCACAGAGTGTCAGGGACTGGAAGGGACCTCAAGAGATCATCTAGTCCAATCCCCCTTTCAGAGCAGGAACACCTACATCAGGTCACACAGGAACACATCCAGGTGGGGTTTGAATGTTTCCAGAGAAGGAGACCCCACACCCTCTCTGGGCAGTCTGTGCCACTGTTCTGTCACCCTCACTGTGAAAAAATTTGTTCTTGTATTTCTGTGGAACCTCCTGTGTTCCAGCTTGCACCCACTGCCCCTTATCCTGTCATTAGAAGTCACTGAGAAGAGCCTGGTTCCATCCTCCTGACACTCACCCTTTACATATTTATAAACATTACTGAGATCACCCCTCAGTCTCTTCTCCAAGCTAAAGAGACCCAGCTCCTTAGAAGGGAGATGCTCCAATCCCTTCATCACCTTTTAGCTCTGTGCCTGAGTCTCTCAAGAAGTTCCCTGTCCAACTGAGGACCCCACAACTGGAGACAACACTCCAGATGTGGTCTCACCAGGGCAGAGTAGAGAGAGAGAACTTCACCTACTCACTACACCCTTTCTAATACAATGCAGGATGCCACTGACCTTCTTAGCCATAAGGGTAAATTGTTGGCTTGTGGTCATCCTACTGGCCCAGGTCCCTTAGCCCTAGACTGCTCTCTAACAGCTCNAGCTCTGTGCCTGAGTCTCTCAAGAAGTTCCCTGTCCAACTGAGGACCCCACAACTGGAGACAACACTCCAGATGTGGTCTCACCAGGGCAGAGTAGAGAGAGAGAACTTCACCTACTCACTACACCCTTTCTAATACAATGCAGGATGCCACTGACCTTCTTAGCCATAAGGGTAAATTGTTGGCTTGTGGTCATCCTACTGGCCCAGGTCCCTTAGCCCTAGACTGCTCTCTAACAGCTCAGTGCCCAACTTAAACAGATACACAGGGTTCTTGCCCATATGTAAGAATCTACACTTGCCCTTGATACGTTTCATTGAATATATAGAATCATAGAATAGTTTGGGTTGGAAGGGACCTTAAAGATCGTGGAGTTCCAACCCCCTGCCATAGGCAGGGACACCTCCCACTACATCAGGCTGCTCAGTGCCTTGTCCAGCCTGGCCTTAAACACCTCCAGGGATTGAGGGGGCATCCACAACCTCTGTGGGGAACCTCTTCCAGTGTTTCACCACCCTCACTGTAAAGAATTTCTTTCTTCTATCCAGCCTGAATCTACCCCCTTCCAATTTACATCCATTATTTCTCTCTGCCCAACTCTCCATCCTGTCTAGGATCATCAGGCCAAGAGGATTCTGGTTCTCCATTGCTCCAGTGAGGTCCCTGTGCTGAGATCAGCATTTGTACCTTCTGTGTGGGTGGAGGGAATGTTTACACCATCTGGGAGTGGTTTCTGACTGGTCTCCGCTGGCAGACTGTGCAGTCAATAGTGAGGAGCTGGGCAGCCTGAAAGGACAGTGGGAGCAGCCATCTCATTCTCACACTGATCAGTCCTGCAGAGGAGAGCACATCTCTATTGATTACACTGGGAGCCTTATAGGATTAAGATTTGGGAGCTCTGAGGACAGTTATGGATACCACCACCTTTCTTTTCCGAGCCGGTTGCAGCCTCACATGTGTATTTCATAATTCTGATCATCATTTGTTACCCAGAGAGGTTGTGGATGCCCCCTCAATCCCTGGAGGTGTTTAAGGCCAGGCTGGACAAGGCCTGATGTAGTGGGAGGTGTTCCTGTTTGGAACTCGATGATCTTTAAGATCCCTTCCAACCTGAACTATTCTCTGATTCTATGATTTGTATCTTATCATAATTGGAAGACACATATGAAAGATACAATACTAAAGCCAGTGAATCACTTGGAAAATTATGGGGGAGCGAGGACAAAGAAGGATGAAAGATGAATGCGAGGAGAGTAAGAAGAAAAACAGTGAATAAAGAGGAATTGGGATGGGTCCGGTGACTAAAGGGCTGTGATCTTTACCTTTAGCTACAGGGAAAATAAAGTAGCATTCGTAGCGTGGAGCAGTGCTGCCACACAGTGACAGAGTAAAAGATTTAAATGTGAAAAACTGCAGCTGAAGTGACGCTGGGAGCTGAAATGATGGTTTATTGCCAAAGCCAAACAGGACACTGGTCAAAAGAACGTGATGTGTAACCTTGGGAGGCAGCATTGCTGCCAGGTAAGCACCTACTCTCAGCCTGACTGTACCTGCGCCTGGTTCAAA
>VZTY01014852.1:0-17877 GCA_013400935.1 Turnix velox
CAGAGTGGTAAGCTTGCTGTGCCAAAGCATTAAAGGATATATCTTGGGACTGGTTTGAATGTTCCTCCACTACAGCAGTTCAAGACCTCCTGCTCTAGCCACCAAGGATCTAGAGAACAATTTATCTTCCTTCCTGCATGCACTTATTTGCACACTCTTATGATCCTGCTGAGGTCTCTCTTCATACTCAGAACAGACCCAGTTGAATTGATCTATGAAAACATATATTTAAGGTTCTCTTGGAAAAGCAAGCAAGGGCCTGTTTCCACTTCAGAAACAAAAACTGATGAGCCCTTCCTAGGGCACAGTCATTAAAAGGTTAGTAGCCAACAAGTTCTTACCATAAATGTCTTCGACTTGAATCTAAAGACAGACTAAACATGGAGATTCAGACTAATTTCTCTCTATGAGGTCTATGTTTGGCAGGTACAAAGGAAGTGCATTGTTGCCAAATACGAAGTGAGCCACTAGAAGAAATTGATTTGTTTCTTGCAATTATTTTTGTATCCTGAATTGGTAGCACCACTCAGGAAAAACACTTATTTAAACTGTCTGGGACAACTCATATAACTGCTGTAGGCAGAGGAAGGTCACAGATCAGAAGATTCTGTTAATACATTGCTTGTATACCCCAAAAGTTGCACAGTTCTTCACTGCTGCTCCTCCCAGATGATTTTGTCTTGCTTCTTCCCAGCTCCCACACAGCCATGACCTCCCCCATTCCCCTGAATGCTGCCCAATCACCTAACCCCCCCTCCTCTCAGATCCATAGAAACACCAGCACTTCAACATCAGTACACTTCAGTGCCCTTCTACTGGGCATTTTATCCTACTTGCCTCTGTACTATTTCCCCTTTTTCACTTAATAACTAGCAGCATTGGAAGTCCAATGCAACTTCTTGGCTCCTGGTTCTGTAAACAGGAAAATTCCTTGGATGTAAAAGAGAAATGACACCCACAGCCCAGACACGAACATAGAGTCACTTCAGACACAGACAATTTGAACAACACTTGGCCGCCAAACAAGACCTGCCAAGACACAAACAGATCCTCGTGATCTGGTTGAATTTAGATTAATTCTTTCTTTAATTGCAAAAGCTTATGTTCCTGGAAAATAACATGGTTTCCTTGCCAAATTCAAACAGGCTCTCTAGGGGCAGAGAGAAAATGCTGATTGCTGATTGCAGAGGTACCAACCATCAGCAAGGAATGCCCCCTGCAGCTCCAAACATAAGGTGAACTGAGCACTTGAACCCAGTGTAACTTTGGCACTGACAACTAACTGAAGAAAACATTTAAATCCAAAGTATTCTCATATCACATTGCTTCCCAGCAAGAGATGAGAGGCCAGGAAGAAGTTTGGGAATTGCCAATCCCCTACTAATACAACAGATTTGTGTGTGGCCTCAGAAAGAAGTGCTTAAGAGTCTTTACCACTGACAAAAAAGCAGAGATACTTGTGAATGTTGAGATACACCCACCCATACCAAAAACTCAGTTTGATCTTTCATTGTAGATAGTTCTGAAAAGTCACTAGCAACAAAGTAAGATGTACGAGGGTGAAGTCTGAAAATGTTTTTCCCCACATCTTAGTAGATAGTTGCAAGATATATTGCTTTTCTAACTTCAGCAGGTGAAATGCGTGCCACTTTCATTGCAGGTACATGAGATTCATGGTGAAAGGTGAGATGAGAAGGTTTGCTTAAGTATTCACAACATTGAAATCTGATGGTGACTGTGAAGAGTCACAGAGGGTTCTTGTGCTCCAGGGAAAATGAACAGAAAACCAACAGAGGAAATTCTAAAATCAGTGAGTGCTGTGTAGTACAATTGGAGAGAAAACCTGCTAATAGTAAACTCACTGGTGAGAAGAATCCAATATCCTTGTGCAAAACACACTGAAGACAAACTCGGAACTCATGAACTTTGTGCATTAGGGAAGACACAATAGGATTAGAAAGGTGAAGAGATGGGACAAGTAGAGAGGCTGAATAGAGAATTAGGCAAAGAAGTATCAGCTTGGAAAATCTTACTAGAGGATGAAGAGACAGTAGCAGACACACTTATCTCACAAGTAATAAGAAGATAAGTAGGCAAGGATTATTTCTCATTGCACAAAATCTAGGGCCAATGACCTTTTCAGGCAGCAGATTTGTAAGAAACAAATTAAATGTTTCATGCCTTACAGCATACTACGACACAGACTGTGAGAACACTCAGGTAAAACTGCAAAGGCCAAGACTATACATGCAGGTTTGGAAAAGCACTGGACAGCACAATGCAGTCTCATAAAATCTGTAAACATCACCCACCTAAACATGGTGCAAACACTATAAATCAGAGATAATTGAAAATGCTGCTCTCAGGTTCAGAATCAGGGATCAGGTATGTTTGTTGTGATGCTGTGTTGCAATGGGCTTGCAGAAGAGTACTCTTCCTCAACATTGTACATTTCCCTAGCTTTCTGTATTCCCCATAATAATTTGCACCTCTATTAATCATAATTCTTCACCCAGCTTGACCAGTCACTTTCTCATGATTCCATTTTCTTGTGGCAAGAAAATAGCATCTAACTCCCAGGGAAAAGCAGTGTCCTTGCTTACACACATGCAGAAAAACCTACTTTCCTGCAAACAGCTAGATTGACTAGAAAATACCTTTGGGGTCTTTGAAAGCTCCAGCTGATATCTGAACAATATTCATTGTTGGTACTAGACAGTTAACACCATCTATTATCTCACCTGGGAAGAGAGCATAGAATGTCGTGTGTTCAGTAGACTGTATTTCAGAAAGGTCATGAGGTGGTCTCTCTTAGAGAAAGATCTAGTTAAAATGGAAGAGAACAGAAAGGTCAACAAGAGCTCTTGGGCAGCTCACTCTATGACATGTGCCATGAACTCAGCTGTCTGCAGAGAGCTTAATATGGATTCCAAGAACTGAACAGTCATGAGAACATGGAGCACCAAAAGGTTAATTTTCTATTAATAAAACACAAGGCTTTGTTACTTTTGTTTTCTTCACAGTATGGAGGTGTTCTTCTTGGTTTGGAGACAGAGGGATTAATATGAGTCAGGGGAGCAGTGGGGGGAGTGATAATCCTAATGGCTAATTTTGTGTACACTGCTAAAACACAGCCAAAACATTTCCTGCTTGGGCAGGCAACCACAAGACATGAGTTCCACAATGCATTTTCAGAGGAGTATCACAAATTTACAATATTGAATATGGAAGGAGCTTCAGATTTATTGTAAGGACTCCCTTGGCAGCTAGACTTTGTCTTGGAGCTAGTGAAACATCGGAGGACTGAAACTAAGAATCACACAGCAACTTCAAAGTTGCAAAGTAGTTTTATAGCAACTGTGATTTATTTGATTTATGCCTGTACTACCAAAACAGTAAATTAGTTAGATCTACTCTCTTTGAAAGGAAATCAGTGGAATTTTTGGCATTGACTTGAGCAGGGTCAGGATTTCAGAGAAAGACACAGAAAAGCAGGTTGGTGGTAGATAAGAGTCAGAAGACGATGCGTTAGTTGCACTGATTCAGGGCTGTACTGAGAGTTTTAAATTTTTGATTTGTTTTGCTTTCTTTAAAGGAAAAAACTGTGTTCCTTGTTATGTTCAGATGGAACTAAATAGCAACAGAATTTTCACACAGACACTGAAGTTTCCACAAAAATAAAATTCCCCTCTTTTGTAAAATTTATTTTTATTTCAGCTTTCTGTGGAGAAAATTAGGAAGCAAAGTTTTGGTCAGGTCACTAATTTCTAACTTAATATTTAATTTTGTTGAACTGTGATATAGCTGTTTCCTTTCCAAGCTATATCAAGTAAAGGAGAGTTACATTTTCCTTACAGGCAGTTAGAAATTACGCTCCTCCAAGGAGTCAAGCAAGAGTATTTCTTGTAATGCTAAATTAATTTCTAATTGAACCAAGTTGCCACAAAATTAGTCACTGTCTAATTTCGGCTCCTACATTATACACAGCTTGGAGATACAAATCCCTAAGACAGACTGTGTCAAAAGTTAAAATGGCAGCAGGAGCTGAGAGAGACACAGGAGGTAACATGCTCTTGGAAAAAAGGCAATTAGTGATCCAGGAGAAAATGTGCTACTCTAACAACTCAAATTTTTAAACCAAACTATTTTGATCTGGGGAGATATCAAAAATATCTCAACATTTTAAAATGCTTTCTTTTTCCTTACACATTTCAAATCAAGGAAAACACTTTGGAATTATGCCTCAATTTAGAAATTCAGAATTATTCAGAATCAGCTTATTCTCACTTTGCAAGTCATTGCTACGAGCAACCAGAAATGAAACAAACAAGGCATGGCCTCTTTGAACCCACCTGACTTTTCTCTTCAGAAAAGAATGAGAAAACTATCCCAAGTTTCACTAATTTGTGGCAATCAGCAGATTTTCTTTTTTAATAGAAGCAGTTCTGTTTATTCCACTAACAGGAAGAAGTTAAATGGTTGGCAGGCTATTGCCTGCTATGTTTAAGAGAGGCATTTCATGATGGGTGAAGAAGTGAAGAAGTAGCCAAAGCTATCTACAATGTCCTTTCATCTGACTTTGCAGTTTAGTCTTCCTCTTCCAGTTCTTCATTGGACTAAAATCTACAGGACTGCTGAGCTATGTCACTAGAAACTTTTACTCTTTCATTTTTCCTTCAGGAAATTAATGGAGCCTATAAAGCAAACACTCACTTGCCAATGTTTTCTTTCTGGGCAGAGGCAAAATCTAAGATTAAAGTCAGTTCAGAAGAGAAGTGATACCCATCCCCTGTGTGCTAACTCAGCGGCCACACCATTTGCTGATAATGTGACAAATCTATTCTCAAAATACGCCTCAGTATGAAAATCAATGGAGGTACTTTTACATGATTACAGGTGCTGAGTTTGTAACTTTATGACTATGAATTCAAACCATTAAAATTAAAACTGGGGGCAATTAAAACTGGATAGTAGGAAAAACTTCTTCATATTATCAAGAATCAGAACTGCCTAGGGAGGGAGTTGAGGCACCATCCCTGGAGAGATTTGAAAGTCAGATTGACAGGGTGCTGAGGGACATGATTTGGTGGTGGTTTGGGCAGTATTAGGTTGATGTTTATACTCAATGATCTTAAAGGTCCTGTCTAACCTAGGCAATTCTATGACTTGTTTCGTTGGCATAAACAGGAGGAAACTAGTGCCCCTGGTTTGTTAGCAAGAAGGTAAGTTGGAGGCATGCTGAGGAGCAGATACAAGCAACCCACCTCTTCCTAGGGAAATTGCAAAGCTTTCATTTTTAAGCCCACAGAAGCTTTCCCAGTCCAAATGCTTAAGAGATGAGAGAGGAATGATACAAGGCCTAAACAATTGGTATTAGTCATGAATTATTTTCCACAGTCCATAAATTCTTCCAGCTAAGTAGAAGCATCATCAGAAATTATGTGGAAGGGATCTCTTGAGTTAGAAGAAAAAAATAATTTCAATCTAGTTTAAAACTATTAAATACAATAGGTAACAACTAAATTAAAGGATATCCTTTATTTACAGTTGCTGGGAAAGTTCACCACACTCACAGAGGCTGAGGATATTCCCAGAACTTCTTGCTGTGGAAAATGGAAGACAAAACCTCTTTCTCCATCATCACTCATGTCACTTTCCATAGTGGTGATGTTGAAGGAGATGAGGTTGAACAAAAGAGCTAAATGACAAGCTGTGATGTGAGAAGATTTATCCCAGCAATACCACTCTCTCAGAACCAGGAGGCTGTGGGTAGAAAAGTCTTAGTCCACCATGGCAACAACAGCAACTCAAGAAGAAGATGTATAGAGAAAAATCACACACCTTCTGATGTCTTAAATAGATTACTTCCTACTAAAGGTGATGTTTTCCAGATGGGCCACAGAGCTTACAGCTGCATCAGTTACTACAGGGTGGCCTGCCCTGCTCCCACAGCAGGATTGCAAAGCAACATAGTTCACTGCACCTACTTGTTACAGGAAGCCAGACTGGGAGGAGAAAATGCCATCCTGAGAAGGGAGTTTGAGGTTATTCTGGATCATTTAGGGTGCTGGGGTTCACACAAAGTTCTCAAAAAATGTCAATACAGTCCTTTGATATTTAGCATAAATGAGTAAGAAGGTGAGTCAGATTTCAGCCTTCACTCTACCTTTACCCTCCTTCTGTAAAACCTCAGTTGAGTCAGAATGACTTATTGTGCCTCCCTCTATCCATATGTTTAAAAAAATCAACAACAAAAAAGAGGAAGAGCCATTATCCTGTTATACATAAGCATTAAGTATAGTTCAATATTTTCAGGTTTTGTGAAAACAGAGTGAAAAACATTAACTAGCAATGTGGACATAGTCTACATGTTGGAATAAGGGCAAGGCTGGAATAAGACTATAGAGGTAAAGAGCAAGTTGTACAACCCACCAGTGCTCTTTCTGCCAATGCTTGCCCAAGTAGTGAGCTCCAACTCTGTTTTGGAGTCAGCCTGTAAACCATAAGCAGGGCAGACTGAGAATACTCCTAAATAAAATATTCTACTCCAGAAAATAACCTCAAATCCTTACCACACAGTAGCAGTACTATAGAATCAAAGGGCTGTTGTCCTAACTGTCCTCTATCTCCAGGCAGCAAGAGCATGGAGCTGAATTTAACTGACTGCAGAAATAGCAGCACAAGCTCTATAGACAGCCAGAATTAACAGAACAGTCTCTTTTCTACTGCTGTTTTTAAGACAGTCTTACAGTTAGAACTCAGTCATAAACAAGTAATCCAAAAAGATTATTATTACAATTCATTATTGACCAGAAAATATAGCCTACATATCTGCAACAAGACTAAAAAAGGAAAACAAAAGATCTTACATGCTCAGCACCTGTCATGGACTACTAGAACAAACAAAATCTGGGGAGACATCCAGTGATGACAGGCAGGAGATTTGAGTGAAACATAAACAAAGTGGGGCAGGAACTTATGCAAGACTGTAAAGCTTATTTCTGACATCTGCTTTTGCTAAATAAGTAGGCAAGAATCTGTGTTACCAGCCCTACTAAGTCACTCACAAATTTTTACCAAGTCACTCACAAATTTTACCAAGTCTGAAATAAATACATATTTCAAGTCCCAGCTGCTAGAATCAAAGATACTCCCATGTTAACAGCAAAACTCCAGAAAACAGGTTGATGCAAATACAAACTAAAAGACTAGACATCAAAACAAAATAAGTTTCAAAATGCATTATCAAGGAAGAAGGTGCATGCTTTTCTTAAGGAAATCCCATTGGTTTGGTGTCCCCAAAATGGTATTTAAATATGATTTTGCCCATACATTTTTATTCACATCACACAGACTCGTGATTGTTGAAGACAACAGAATGCAGCTAAGGTACTTCTTGTAGGCCTAGGTAGGAGCAACTTTACCACTTCAAAGAAGGAAAAGACTGTGGACACAGATTTGCACAGAGAAAACTTCTTGGACAGAAAGAGGAAAAAAAAAAAGGAAGAATCCTAAGAGAAACATAGTTTCTCATGGGAAATTTGAGAAAGGGGAGAGACAGATGAGAGGAGGTGGACAAAGAATGAACAAATTTACAGGAACCAGCCTACAGTTTATCTGGAAAAACTTTAGAAAATGAAACAAACAGCAACATGAACAAGCATAATGAGATCCCAAAAAATGTTTAAGCCCATCACAGGGGCTTAGTTCAGTATGCAGGATGAAACCCACAAAAGGGCAGAAAGGATGAAGACAGAGGTCATTCTGCATAAGGGGTGACAACTTCTTTGAACATTGCCCTTAAACAGAAAGAGACCATATCAAGGAGATGGCTTGGACATGGTCCATAGTGCCAGCCTGGTCATCTCTATTCTCCTAAGACTTTCAGAGTCACAGGGGGAGAATTGCAATGCACACTGCAAGGAGGGGAGGAGCATCAAGGAAGCTATCTATAGATGGAAATGGATTCTGGCCTTATCAGACAATCTATGGAAAACAGCTTCACTCAGCACTGCATGGGTTAAGCCTCATAGAGCTTGCACTGGAAAGAAGAATTACAGAGAGAAACACTGCCAGGCAACATGAGGAATAAGCATCACGAGTTCCTGATGCAAGCAAGGAAGATACAGGTAGATGAGAGAGGGCACAGCCTTGCAGGCTGTTTATCAAAAACATCATCCATCTGCAGAGACCATCTAGCATAACATCTCGAGTATGTTATAAATGCCTTAAGTGGGTTTGCATAGCTTTTTATGTTTGATGCTCCAGGTAGTCATCAGGGAAACAAAAGTATTTATGCTTTAACCTGCTCATGCTGTGACTGCCTGGTACAGTGCTCCACACTACATCTAGAACATGTCCTTTGTGCCATGACCACCCTCACTGTAAAGAATTTCTTTCTTATGTTGAGTGCAGAAAGCTCCACAGGCTGCCTCTGAGGCCCAAATTATTGAGAGTGAAATCACAGTCCTTTGCTTTGTTTACCAAAATATTCACACCTATTACTATATCATCATAGATATCATGATACAAACCTGTTGTATCTGCTTTCACCAGAAGCACCATTCAGGATCTGTGTGCCCTGTGTCAGTGCAGAACATGTCTCAGTCACACTCATTGCCATGCAACTGTGACATGCCTGCTGCATATATCTGATCCCAAGGAAATACAATACACTTGAAAAATTGTTCCTCAATGCCTGCTTCATATTGAGTTGTGTTTTCCCAAATAAATGGTTTTATCATTCATACAGGCACTTGGCAGCTGCTGAAATAAATAAATGAAGACCAGGTCTTTCATCTCAGTTTTTGTTGCTCTTTAACCAAGACTCTGTTGAATGAGATTGGCAGGCTATGCACGCATGATAAAGTTGCCCTCTAGAGGAAAAGTACCAACCACATCTACAGTCACTTTTCAGAACGGGATTTTATCACTGACCACTCCTAGGCTGTCCCTGCATCTGGCTCAGGTGAGGCTGCAGCAAGGCCACCACTGAGGCATTCCCAGCTCAGACACACCAATGTGACCAGATGTAATATTGCTTTGGCTTTCCTGACAGGTCCTCCTTATGCTGCCATTCACTAGGGCATGCAGAGGACATCCTCTGTTAGCTGGCAGTTAGAAGAAGTTAGGGGAAGAAGTCCTACTCCTGCCTTTCTCTAGGCCCCCTTCAGGTACTGATAAGCCACTATAAGGTCCCCCCTGAGGCTTCTCTTCTCCAGGCTGAACAACCCCAACTCCTCCAGCCTGTCCTCATGAGGAAGGTGCTCCAGCCCTTTGATCATCTTTGTGGCCCTCCTCTGGACCTGACAGGAAGAGACAGCAGCAAGTCCAACACAGAAAGGTATCCACACAAAACCTGCAAGCAACAAAGATAGGAGTGGCTGACCCAAAGACGTTGCCAAACAAATGACAGCAAATATGTATACCGACCAAGCAAAGAGCAGGGTAAGTAGGAGGATCCAATAATTCTGAAAAAAAAGCAGAAGCCAAGCTAAGTGTGTCACTAAGAGAACTGCTTCGCAAGAGTAGTTTGCATCAAGTGAAAGTTAACTTTCTGAGAGGACACATAAATTCTGAAACTGCAGGAATAAGGGAAGAGACAATATAAGTCTGACAGCAACTACGTTTTGGGATTCATCAAAAGCATAGACAGCAGGTTGAGGGAGAGGATTCTGCCCCTCTACTCCATTCTTATGAGGCACCACCTGAAGTATTGCATCCATCTTGGGAATCCTCAGCACAAGGACCTGTTGGAGCAGGTCCAGGGGAAGGCCACAAAGATGATTAGACAAGCTGAGAGAGTTGGAGTTGCTCAGCCTGGAGAAGAGAAAGCTCTAGGGAAACCTTAAAGAGAACTATCAGTGATCGCAAGTGAAACTTCTCAACTAATGAAACAGAAGAATCTACATCAAAGATAGGTGAGAAAAAGAAAGCTTACTGGAATATGAAAGAAATGTGTAAGTGTCAGAATACTACAATATTTAGCAATGAGTTATGAGATGAAAAATGGTTAAAAGCAATATAGGAGGCCATATTCCTAAAACAGGTATGGAATAACCTAATGGGATACTTGATGGGGCTTGGTAGTCTCAGCTTTTTGCACAGTTTGTGACAGCAGAAAGGAATAAAGTGCAGTTTTCTGTTTGCTGAGCAAAGGCCAACACGAAGCCAAAAAATAGACCCATTTCAGTAGTAGGAAAAGGTTTGATTCTATGTAATGTAATGTTTTTTATTTCATCCCTCTAATACATTTAATCCATCTCTGCTTTCCTAAAACTTCCTCATTCTTGTAACCTTATAAGAAAGCCACTATCACATATTTGATTTCATAAAAAATATTTAAAAGATGACATAGTCAAAATTGCCAAGCACAAAAAACCATTGCAACATGCGTCCACGATTTCCACATAACAATCAGCCTAAATACTTTGTTTGGGTTGATACAATAAACAGCATTATTCACAATTGACTATAATGAGTTGTGATCATAAAAAAATCATTATTTCTGAATTAAAAGTTGAGCATCATTCCTGGACTAGAGGAAATTGCATGGCTTTTTTGTCAATCAAGGTTTCTGAGCTTTGCATCTAGAGGCTGTGAGTAGGCTTGATCTCAGTGCCCTAAAGCACCATAGAAAACTTTAATTTTTTAAAGTTTTTTTTTAATTAACTGTAAGAGTAATTTTTTAATTATTTACTCAAAGCAGGCAAAATGAGAGCTGCTTTATTCTTGGAGAGACAGGAGGTCCCTACTCCATTCTCACAAATGTAGAAAATCTTTGGACACAGGTTCTGTCTTCTGGATGAAAAAAGTGCTAAATGTGTGTAAATACCAGGGTAGATTCTTCTCCTCACTGAGTTTATTTTGTATGTTGTCCTTGTGCACAGATGATTTGCTTCTGATGCAAATAAGGCAGTCAACTAAAAAAGGCTTTTTACAGCAGCAGTTTGTTTTCTGATGTTTAATAAAATGAATTTGCTGTTGAGTGCATTATGGAGATGATGAAAAACGATAAAAGACTGCCAGGAGACAGGAATCAGTGCAGCAAGACTGTGACTTGGCTGTAGCAGCTGTGAACTGTGCTCCAGGGAAGAATCAGCCCCAGAAGAATTACATTATGGAGACTGATCTCACCTCCTTAGGACAGCCTTTGAGGGAAGCCCCAGGTCATCCACAGAATCGATCCACAGAATTTAGAAGGGCAGGGACAAATGTATTGGACAGAGCTCACTCATGGGAGTGTGAAACAGGTGGCTTGCTGTGGCTCAGGTGCCAAGATGCAGAGCTGCAAAGTGAGCAACAGCTCACCCAGAGCAGACGGGTCACTGTTAGTAAGTTGATACATCTGTCTACCAAAGCATTCCCTGTTGAAAGGGAAAGATGACAGACTGTGGAGGTGTCTGAACCCTTCCCTCTCCTACAAATGTTTGCTGAAGGCTTTGGTACAAACCTTTCTTACACAATTGTGATTTTTTTTTTTTGCACATTGTACCAACAACCTGAGTTGGACAATTGCAGGTATCACAGGGAAGCTGGAGAAAGCTGCAAACCCCACCCTCTCCTGTTAGTCACCACTACTCACTGAAATGGCAGTGACTTTTCACAGATTTAAATAGCATGGGCTGAGATGAAAAGCTCATTGTCTCTCACTTGAGGGAATCCTGTTCTACCAAGGAGAGCTAAAATGAAGGTAATGTCAAAATCTGAAAGATTTGGGAAGACTGATGGACACCGAGTCCAACTAAGCCAGTTCCTAAAAGCCTTTTTTTAATCTGGATTCAGACTAACAAAAGCCACACTCTAGAACCATGTTGTTAATTCAGTATATCTGTTGCTTCTCTCATGAGCTGGGTAAAAAAGCACAAAGCAGAGGAATTGTTCTTGCACCTGTAAGCTTTTCTTATTTTTATTTTTAGAAAAAGTATTTTTCTATGTAAAACTTGTTAGCTACACTTACAAAGTGTACAACAAAAAAATATGAGCAAAATTTATTGGTGATGGAAGATTCAGGAAATACCTGAAATAAGTTTGCCTCTGCCACTTCAGTTTGTCTTCCTTTTATGCATTCATGATGTGACTGTCAATTACCCTGCAAATACTGTTTTCCCCTAAGCATCACTGTGTCACCATACATAGTTATGTGACACACAAGTTAGCACTTCCTGAATGTTAGTTAGCATTTGTTCCCTACCCATTGACTAATATACAGTGCTGGTCTTCTTAATGCACATTATTTAAACCTTACACTAAAAGGTGTAATTACTCAAAAGGCTTTTCTATAATTGCCACTATACAACAGCAGAGAACTTTACAAGCATTTACAACCCTGTGAAATGCAGGCAGACACAAGAGCAGGAAAGGAAAAGTATAATTGGGAGGTGGATAGGTTGGATAGCACGCTACTAGTGCAACTGGCTTCACCAAAAATAGCTAGAATATACTTTACTGGGAAGAGTGCTGATGACTAGCACTGACAGGCACAAGAACTAGGCTGCAAGCAGCTCCCTCCCAAGAGTGCACAGCAGAACAGATAGGCCACAGTACAGAATGAGCTGGTGTCAAAGCCAGAATATCCCAGTCAATGATATTGTAATATTACAGAGTCGTCCCAATCTGGTTGTGATTCTATCCCATCACTCTCCTTTTAGCCTTTTGGTCACATCTGCTTTGGTTCTTGCTATCCACAAAATTCAGCTAGGCCTGGACATCAGAAGGTTCTGGGGCCTCATTTTACTGGAAGATTTCTGCTATAGGGCAAGTCACAGCATTAAATTTCAGGGCAGAAAATTAAGGTAATCTAAGCTCCAAACAACTGAAAATAGTGATTTTCATCAGAGAACCCAGATGTTACTAGTAATAAGAAACAGCTGCACCTCAACCACCTTCCAATAAGTCAAACCATGAGTGGAAAAAAAAAAAAAAAAAAAAAAAGCGCATTTTTCTTCTTTTTGTGAAGAATTAACTCCCAGCAAGTGATGGGTGGACATCCCTTGATCTTGAGGCAATTTTCCTGCATAGTAGAGCACTTCCTCCTTTATGCTGCCTTCACAGAATCCAGCAAAGATGCACAGTTTCATCCAAACTTGGGGTTTGAATCAGATAATTGGCTGAAAATTTGTAAGATGCAGTAACTAGCTGCCACAAATGAGCTTCTTGTTCTCTAACTTGACTTATAGTACCATTATTTTCTCAGAATCTGCAGGATACTCAGCTACCCAAGATCAACCCAGTACAGCAAGCAGGAGGTTTCAGAGATTATTGAATTGTTGCTAACTTCAAAAGACATTCCAAAATCCTGATGAAGTCTTACAGTCCCCATTGTCTTCAGATGCACAGGCATCAGAGCACATACAAAAAACAATCTACCAACCCCAAATAGTTCTGTTCAATCTGATTAAGAAAATGACAGCACTTTGATCCAATAATTTGTATCTGAGAAAGCAGAAGAGTCCATTGCCCAGTTAAGAGGATAGCTATAAAGCTATAGTAACTGTAGCTACTAATTAACCCCCATGTGTCAGACGAATTTCTTAATGTACTAATGCCCTACAATATACTCAAGTAATGAAATCTCTGATTCAATCACATTTCTGACAGATCTTCAACTCTTCCTTAGGAAGCTCACACAACAAAAAGATACACATAAATATATGAAAAATTAGCAGCAGACTAAGCTATCTTCCAAGATCACATGTAAAATCACATCACAGGCCTGAGGGGAAAACTCACAGGACCAGGAATATTCACCATCTCTTTCTGAAAAGGGCAACTGCTATCCCAGAGAGAGAAGGCCAACACACATATATGGGAAATCTGGCTTCTCTTGTGAAACCACAAAAACTGTGAGGCTTCCTCTCATTCTACCCACATATACCTTGTGCAATCCAAGCCTTATTGCAAAGAATGGAACACAGTTGAGCTATTTAAGGGATCCTCTCAGAGAGAGACATCTGCAAAATTGGAGACATTAAGGAAGTCACAGACTGATTAGCAAGTAATTCTTACTAACAGGCAGCAAGTGTAGTTGATTCAGCTCTACTCAGCTCCTCTCTGAGATGTCTGTGTTCTGGACCTCCATGTTCATGCTCTGTGCTTCATGTCATGATACAGAAGAGGGAGCAGGGTGGGAAATTCTTTTCCTTGGAGGCCGCAGTCTATTAGTGCACTTGCAGAACAATTGTCATGAATTCTCATTAATCTTTAATAGGTAAAGACTGTGTAACTTTTTCTAGTATTTTCAGGGCCTGCAAAGGTAGAGAGGTGGCAGTAACCTCTTCTCCCAAGAAACCAGGGCTTCCCTTCAAAGCCAGCTACAAAAGGTCACTGTTCAACACAGCACACTCAATTTTTACACATATTTGCAGTGGTTTTCATTTAGAAGATCTATTCTTTCTAGCTCAATATCCTGTTTCTGATAGTGAAAAAAGCTTAATGTTCAGGAAGAATATAGAAAGATGCCTGCACATAATGGGATCCTGTTTTACACCCTCCCAGTAAGCAAAATTTGCCAACTTCCAGAGGTCTATAACAGACAGACATGGATCTACTTTCCTATTTCAACTCTGCAAAACATCCTGCAGCAATTCATTGCACTTTGCTTTGTAAAAACATTACTTGCTTTAATTTACCCACTGCTCAATAATTTCACCATAAACCACTGCACTGATACTACAAGCAATCATGTTCATAAATGCACCAGTCTCCAGCATATCTCCTTAAAATTCCCTCTTTATAAACAAGAAACTTTGCCCAATCATCTTGCATATGAAAGCTCATCCTAGCTGCCTAGGTCTGCAATTCCTATAGCTCCACTGTAAAGTTTCTCAGGTAAATGGGCTGAAATGGCCATCAGCGTTGCGTATGTGAGTGCAATATGGGTTTTATGTTTCACTGTGCTCTGAACCCACTGTTCACCTCTTCTGTTCCCAGTAAGAACTGGGGTGAGTCTGTCAGTGAGCCATCTACAATGTCAACAAATATTGGCTAGAGCAAGGTCTTATTTCCTATGCATGTTGCTTTGTAATGGTTAACAGATTTCATTTGCCACAATCATAGAAAAGTTCATGTTGGAAAGGACTTTAAAGATCATCAAGTTCCAACCCCCCTGCCATAGGGAGGGACACCTCCCACTAGATCAGGCTGCTAAGTGCCTTAAATGCCTCCCGAGAGAGGGGAGATTCTCATCCTCTGTCACCCAGTTTGCTAATGGACAGGCTTATGCAACTGTTTTTGCTTTGTACATATTTGGGGATTTTTGTTACTCATTTCCGAGGGATGTGCTTTGTTAAAATGAAGCCACATGTGCTTAACAGGCAACAAAAAGTGTCAAAATATTAAAATAATAATAATCTTCATTAAATTATTTCATAATTGCTCTATTAACAAATTCCTTTTTTTGGAGGGTCAGAAATCTTAAAGAGAAGGAATTGGCACCAGCAGTTAATTAACGAACACAGCTACAATCCTAACCATAGTGCAGATGTAACTGATTTCCTGACCTGCCCCACTGTGGTATCTGAGCTCATTCTAGCCAGACTACCTGGACTTAAAGCTCTACCCTTTGGAGGTTACTCCATCTGAAAACATTAATTACGTGAGAACTGCAAAGGCTTAGGAATCTATGTTCTCATCTTCATCCAAAAAACATGACAGGAAACAGCTGGCCCAGGATATGCACCATCATCTTGGAACTATTGACAATTACAGAACTCAGTCTTTCATTTCCAGTGGTCTGACAGCAGGTACACTGCTGCTTGAGCCATTGTCTGGAAGGAGAGACTTCCAAGAACAGAGCTATTAGAGGTAACCCTACTCATTACAATGTCTCTAAGAAAAAACGAAGTCCAACCTTGTCCCAACTGGACCATCCTAGCACTCCAGCATCCCACACTTGACCGATCACTCCCCTATTGGTGTCTATGAACTGCTGCTATTAAGGAAGACCTGCAGGAATAGAGGAAGCTGCAGAGAGCTGGAGCACCTCCCCTATGAGGACAGACTGAAGGACTCGGGGTTGTTCTGCCTGGAGAAAAGACAGCTCAAGGGGGACCTTATTGTGGCTTATCAATATCTGAAAGGGGCCTCCAGAAAGGCAGGGGTAGGACTTGTTAATAGGATATGTGATGGCAGGACAAGGAATAACAGATGTAAATTGGAAGTGAAGTCCATGCTGGATATAAGAAAGAAATCCTTTACGGTGGGGGTGGTGAGACACTGGAACAGGTTTCCCAGAGCGGTTGTAGATGCACTCTCCCTGGAGATGTCTAAGGCCAGGCTGGATGAGGCACTGAGCCACCTGGTCCAGTGGGAGGTGTCTCTGCCTATAGCAGGGGGGGTTGGAACTTGGTGATCTTTAAGGTCCCTTCCAACCCAAACCATTCTGTGATTCTATGCTAGGCAGTTTGCACATCCTCCTGCTTGTACTGTTGGGGCAACTGTGAGCATCTGTTTTTGCTCCTGTACAGCTAGGGATTCCCATTGCTGGAAAACCAACTATGTCTGGCACACTTACAATGCTTCCTGCTTACAGTTAAGCCATTCTAGTAAGTACTGACTGTGTAACCATCTTAAGACTGGCAAGTTTACTTGTGTGCTCCAGGAAAATCCACAGCTGATTTGTAGCAATCCCAGACCTGATGCTCATCCTCCCAAGGTCTCTGCATTGTCGGGGCTGCAAATTAAAGTGGCAACCAGAGAGTCCTAGGAGATTCCTCACCTCATAGGATAGCATGAGAAAAAGATTTCTACACAGAGATGTCATGGGAGGAGAATGAGTTCTTCTATGAGGCAATGGAAAGAAAACCCACCAGGCAAAACCAGCATCAAGCAGAGCTCTCTGCTATATGCTGGAGTCTGGGCATCACTTCCCCATTACTAGCATTAAAACACAGGGTAGCAGATTTGACAAGGAGCAGAGTTCATGTATGTTTAGGCTTGAGAGCAGCTGGCCTGTCCAGAGGTTTAATAAGCAAACCAGCTCTGCTGCGGTAGAACATATCTGAAGGGCACTGGCAAATCAAAACTACAACTATGAAACAATTTAACTTGCCTATGGAATTGCATATTGGAACTGAATCCAAGATCTAAGTCCTAAAGTAAAGCAGCATTCCTCTTCCTGATGCTAAAAAGAGAAGCTGGAGGAACTGTTTTAGCTCTCACTCACACGTTTTCTCTCCCACATATACTCTACAAAATTATATTACATTCCAGTCAGTGTCTTTTCAGGAATTAGAATATCCTGGAGACAAAGCAGTATAATTTTCACAGTTATTTTTGGTCAAGAGGATTGCAATTGTACAGAGGAGTCTGGGTGTAGAAGGAAGCTACATCATAAATGTTTTCACACAGAAAATAAACCAGAAGGGAAATGCTCATTTGCAAACTCATTCGGTTTATTTTACCTGCCATAGGTCAAAATCAGAAGCTGATTTTTGTTTACGGGTGTCTTGTGTGTCAATTTTGGCAAAGCTGACAGTATAATTACTATGGCTTTTCAAGGTATTACTTGTGGCTCAGTTCTGCCCAACTTGCATGTAGCCCCAAATCACCTTGGGTAACAGCAGCATAATCAAGCACCAATAACAAGGACACCACATCATCATTCCAACCACTTCCTCAGATGGGAAGAGGCTGCTTATGGAGAGAAACTTACAAAGGAGCACGAGGATCTTCTCCAAGTGCTCTGCAATCATGAAGAGTTACTCACACACACAAAAAACCAATTAGCTAATGGAAAAAGCAGAGCTGTTCTGGAAACCCTGTGAATGGTGCCAGAAAATCCCAAGCACAGACACAGGCTGGGTGGAGAGTGGCTTGAGTGCAGCTCTGAAGAGAAAGACTTGGGTGTATCAGTTGATGACAAACTCAACATGAGCC
>VZTY01014852.1:24783-41782 GCA_013400935.1 Turnix velox
GCTGGAGCACCTCCCCTATGAGGACAGGCTGAGGGAGTTGGGCTTGTTCAGCCTGGAGAAGAGAAGGCTGCGGGGTGACCTCATTGCAGCCTTTCAATACCTGAAGGGAACCTACACCCAGGAAGGGAGTAAACTCTTTGAAAGGGCTGACAATAGCAAGACTAGGGGAAATGGATCCAAGTTGAAGGAGGGAAGATTTAGGTTGGATGTTAGGGGGAAGTTCTTTACTAGGAGAGTGGTTAGGTCCTGGAACAGGCTGCCGAGGGAGGTTGTGGATGCCCCGTCCTTGGAGGTGTTCAGGACCAGGTTGGACGGGGCCCTGGGCAACCTGATCTAGTAAATGTGTTTGTTTGGTGGCCTTGCTAGGCAGGGGGGTTGGAACTACACGATCCTTGAGGTCCCTTCCAACAGGGGTCATTCTGTGATTTTGTGATTGTCCACTCAAGTACTAGAGCCTCTTTTCACTGATGGCCTTCTTTCTTTGCTGCAGATTTGTTCACATGACTGTCAGATACATGGTACTTCTCAAGGGAAGGCAGATGTCCCAGGACAATAATCCAGCTAAAAATAAACTATTGCCTAATATATGCAGCCCAGTTTCACTAGGGCTGGACTGTGCTCCCCAACCTCTCCTGAGATGGCAGCAGCAAGAAAAGAGCGCTGGTATCAGTGGTGTCTGTGGGAACCACCACCACACATAGAGGCCATCAGCAGCCATAGCCAATAGTTATTGTTTTCAAAACAAGGCATTACACTCCTAAAGTCACCTGAAACTGAGACCTCTTAGATCAAATATCAGCTCTTTCCAAATTTCTCTAGGTCATCACAACCTCATAGTCCACACTGGCACCTTCTTAACACCACATTGGATATCAAGCATTTATTTTATCTAGTTAGCTACATACAGGGAAAAATAAACTGTGCTATAAAAAAAAGGGATACAGGAGCCACACTAACAGCATATCTGCCTCATGTTTTAGCTGGATAGTAGAGGTGGCAGCAAAATCCTCTGAATTCAGGACAGGTGATCAGTGATGAACAAGAAAAACTTCAGCCTAGCAGCATAAAAACACAGATAGGTTATCTCCCCATCACTCTGCATGGATGAAGGGAAAGATTCCGATTATGACCTCCAGAGCATGCATATGGCATAGTCCAAGGCAACTCAGGCAAGAATATTGCCAGGCTGCCAGAGTTAGATGCTGGATTGAAGCATCACCCATCACTGCCAGCTGTAAGCCTCCCACTCACCAGCACCAACAACAGCAGAGGATGGCAGAAGAAGGCATTGGTAACAGGTTTGCCACAGGAAATTTCAATCCATCCTGCAGCATCAAATACAGGATGTGAGCTCTATCTGTATTAAAGTCCTTCCTCATGTGTGTGCAAAAACAAAGTCTGAGTAAAAGATAAAGGTCACAGTGAAGCTGACAAGTTTCACAAAAAACAGTTAATTCTAAAAGAAAGAGGTGAGTTTTGTTTGTTTCAGTGAATCTGAGTCAACTATTCATCTATGTTTTTTGTGAAACTCCTCTCGCTTTCAGTGACCTTTCTCAGACAGCTGCACAGCGCTGCCAGTCTTTGATATTGGAAGTTAAATGCATCATTGTACAACACGATGAAAGGAAATGGGACAAGCCTTGTCTAAGAAGTTGATCTGAACATCACTCAGGCCTGTGTCCCAGAAGACTCAAATGAAACATGATCTATAGGCAAACAAATTCCCCACACTCCCAAATCAAATCTGCCAGTAGGGGTGTAGAGCACCTGCCTATATGGCAAGAACGCAAATAAAACCTTGAAATTTCTAGTTGTAAGAAATTCCCATATGCTTGACTTAACCAAAATTAGCGACATAAAATATGTGGAAAAGCCTCAGCAAGCTGAATAGCACTCATTTGGAGTTCATCCTGCATATGCTACAATGATTTAGCCAATTTTCTTATTGTGGCTTTTTTTTTTTTACTTTTTTAAAAAAGACAGCAGAGGATGATGAATTCAATGCCAGTAGGAAAAAATAATAGGAAAATGTCACTTCCTTTACAGAAGAGATGTTGAAATAAAGACTCACTGGTGGGAATGCTTGCAGCATCCTCTGGTTTGCTTTGCATTTCTCAAATGTTTTATTGCTAGTGTTACCTCCTCGCTAAGGGGCAGTACTGTCTTACATAATTTGGGACAGACTGAGGAATTCAGAGAGAACAAAACTCCAAGGCAAGAGGTTTTATGAGAAGTCTCTCAGAATCTTCACAGAGTAAAATATTCACCTCACCAACAATAGCTTTAAATGCACTGTTTTCATAAGCAAGTTCTTCTCAGATTGAGTCTCAATTCGGAGTGACTTAAACCACCAGTTTCTGTTTCTCACCTCCAGCTGCACGATTCCTTCTGTTTGTACCTCTCACTGAACAGTTGTTTTTTTTTTTTCCTTGGTGTTGTATGGGAGCAAAGCTGCAGTGATCTTCTCATTTAGGGCACCCTTTTTCCTATCACCCTCCCACTACCTCTCAAACATCCTGCACCTCTACTGCTATTACCAACACAATGCATTATGTCTGGTTCAGCAGAGGTTGGAGGGGGATGCTGCTTTGCTGATTATTGAGGTGAGGCCTTGTTGAAAACTTTTCTTTGTAGTTGAGCTGGCTTGTCAATTTACGGCTGCAAGCTGAGCAGCATTTAAGCAGTGATGAAGATACAGTTAAGGCAGCATGCACACACCAGAGATTCACACAACCTGCAATTAACTGCAAATGTACCAGGAACACCCTATTGTGCACTAGTTCTGTTCTTAGTTATCTTCTTCTCTAAACAACATCTGGGTTCATCAGCTGTGTCACATTTTTTTATTATCTTGGCAAGTCAAGGCAGATGCTCCTCCTGGGCTTGTGTGATTCCTGATACTTCTTTGCAGATGCACTGAACTCGGCTGCTTCTCATATCTAGTTCTAGCACAGCCCAGAACTCAATAGGAGATATCACAGGGTTTAGACCAGCAACAGTTGGTAGCTCTGAACCACACCAGCAGCCACGGGACACAAGATTTCACACATCTGGTTCCAATTCCCAGACTTCGTCATCAACACGGCAGTCTGGCATACTAGCACTTGCTTTTTCATAGAATCAGGGTTGGAAGGGACCCTCGAAGGCTATCTAGTCCCAGTCCCCCGCAGTAAGCAGGAACATTCTGAGCTAGATTGGTCAGAGCATCATCAAACGTGGCTTTGAATGTCTCCAGGGATAGGGCCTCCACAACCCCTCTGGGAAACCTGTTCCAGCTCCTCACCACCCTCACGGTGAAAGAACTTTTTCCTAAGATCTAGTTTAAACCTGCCCTACTCTAGTTTAAAACCATTGCCTAAGTTGCACAGCATGGGCACCAGTAGAGCAAATGTCTTCAAAGTCTCACACCACAGCAGGCCAACACTTAGGACTTGGAATGTTCCAGGATTCAAGCATTGCACCAAATTTTCAAGGGAAAGGTGAAAATTCAGCAAGTGAGGAGTAAGACCAGAGCCCTCCAATAACTTCTCACTCCTTGATACCATCTAACCCTGGGGAACTTCATTATATTGGTGAGGGGCTGAAATCCACAGCAGCTCAGTGCAAGGACCAGGCCTGGTAGGAGGTTATCTGGGGCTGCAGAGTCATACTGGGCTCCACAGTGCCTGCCACAGAAGCATCCAGAAACTCCACACCCACACTTCCAGCAGACAGAGGGACCCTGCAGATCACATTAGAAGAAGCTGACCTCCTCAGTGCTTCTCCATGGTAGCTGCACATGGGTCCTGAGCAAGGCTCACACCTGCTTGTGAAAGTGCACTCACTGGTGATTCAGACAATCAAAAGCATAGGAGGGTTGTATGAGCAATGTTACATTTAACCGCAAACCACATCAGAGCCAGTCAGCCCGCTCATACGGTGGGAGAAGATAATGCTCCATGCTTGCTTGGAAAAAAAGGATTACCTGAAAGAATTATCTGGACAGCTGAAGAGTTGATCCGTTCAGCTGGCAAAGAAATTAAGAAATTCTACAATGTTTGGCTCACTAGGAATTTCAGCTGTTTTTCCCTCAGAGGAAGACTTTTCTGGAAAGTGGAAATAAGTTTCCAAGCTTGTCAATAGAAAACTGTCATTCAAACAAGCAGCTTCCTTCATAGAATCATGGAGTTGGAAGGGGGCTTTAAAAGCCATCTAGTCAAACATCCCTGGATCTAGTCCAACCTCACTGGATCATCCAATCTACCCTTCAGACAGGAGCAAATCGAGACTTTCTCAGCATCATGTTTCAGAAATCTTAGAGCCATTCAGATCAGGATAATGGGGGTTGGAGGTTTTGGCTCATCTCAATAGTGTTGTTAAGGTTTTCACAATCATGACTGGTTTTAATCTTGTCATTTTGCTATAGCAAAACAAGCCTTGTCAGGGCTGGGTGTTAAATTCAGGGGCTAGTCACACAGCTTCTGTCAATATAGCTGGAAAGACCTCACAAGGTCAACTGACGAATGCAAGTTCTCGCAATACAGCCTTCCAAGAAGTGTTTTCTTCTTACCACCTTTTCCACATGGAGGTCACCTCACATATGGCAAAACAAGACTGGGCTTAGAGCAAGTTATTTGTGAGACTTAATGGTCTCCTTGAGTCCTCTCTCAGTATCTCCAACAAAACTGTCACAGTGATGAAGCAGACATTGTCAGACATAACTTTCATTTGTCAACAAAGCCAACATTGTCATGCCAACAATTTGCTTGTTTGGGAGAAACAGGACAGAAGCAACTGCACAGCACTGTGCTACGGAGACAGCAGGCAAAAGGTTAACAAATATATTACAAAATAAGATGTTGATATGCTACCCCAAAACAGGAAATTAGTCATTAATCAAAAACCAATCACCAGCCAAAGTAACTGCAAAAACTAATTAATCATTGCAACCACTGACACTATTGCTGCCAAATGTGGCCGTGATTGCCATGGCACCAGCATGGTCATTCATTAGTTACTGAAAAAATATCCTCTCTAGGGAATAAAGAAGTACATTTCTGTTACTTACACTGTAGATTCTTCTGCCCCCTCTTGGCTCTTGCTTTGCTCCTCGCTGCACCCTACTTCTGTCCCATGATTTATCTACTTTTACTGGCTTTGTCTCCTTCAGAAACTGGAAAGACATCCAGATGAGTCATGGAGATCAAACCAGAGGCTAATGTGCTGGATGCAGATGTTTCTACAAGAAGAAAATTCAAAAGGAAGAACAGATACAAGTCTGAAAAAGGAAGGGACACCTGATAGAAGCATTGTAGGCTTCTGAACTTCTCTGATCACATGCACAGATCTGCTCAGCAAGAAATAAATCCTGGCCTGATCATTTCACAGCCTACTGGAGAACCCACCAATTTCATTGTTGGAAGAGGGAATTCCTTTCCCCAAAGCATCTACAAAATTGAAGCAGTTTTCTCTGTCTGCTGTTCTTGGACTGGCAGCTCCCAGAGAAGGATGCTGTACTGCAGAATTCCAGTGCTTCTGTGGTTACTTTGCCAGCAGTGCCCTGCATGGGTATTCACAGCTGAGTGAGTCTCAGTTCATGCCTTTCCAGAGGCTGCACCAAGATAGAGCCTGCAGCTCCTGAAAAGCAGTTTATCCTATCTCCTGCTCTTATCTCACACATTCATTCTGCATCTAGCTGCAACCTATTTCTTCCTCTTGCAAGATATGAGACTGTAGAAGGTAGTGCTATTTTTCTTGCTGTTTGTTTTGGATACAGAAGGTAGTCTGGTACTTCTAGTCAAGCCCAGACAGTATTAGAAGTACATCTGTTTGGCTTGGAAATAAATCCAGGGCTTAGAGATTCAAAAGCCTAACTGGTCACTATTCAGTCCCAAATACATCTATTCATGAATCTTTGAAGAAAAGTTATAAAATTACTTTATATGGCCAGAAGGATAAAGAACACATGTATCCACACTGTCAGCACAAAGCCCCTGGTTTGACCTAATCCAGTTGCAAGGTGTCAAGACCTGCGGAGCTTTTGATCCTGCCTTTGCCAGACTCCATGTTCTGTTCCCAGAAAGTCAAGGGTTGACATTTTCTTTCCCAGGAAAGAAATACAGTCTTCTTCCCATTCTCCACACATGCTGGAAATGTCTGCTGGATTCAAAAACAGACACAATAATGCAGAACATGCACTTCTCTGAAGTGTGGATTCTTGGGTTTTCTCAAATGGTAATCAAAGCTTAGCCAGTGGTTCACACAACTAATCTGTCCAAACTATTACTGGTAGATTGCCTGCTAACTGGAATGAAAGGAAAAAACAGAGCATGCAAGAGACACTTGCATCATATTTTACAAACACACAAATGCTGGCCCTGGAATAAACACCATTAAGCAGGGTCTATGTAGATGCAGGGAGGTAGCAAAGGAGCAGAGTAGGAAGGTATAGGATCTTGCGAACGAGGGAGTGCTCCTACAGACACCTGCCCCAAGATGACTCTGGGAAGCCGAAAGCAGGATCCTTCCTCAGGTGCACGGTCTCACTCCAGGGACAGCCGAGTTCTTCGAAGCAGGCTCTGAGGCCACTCTGCTCTTTCACAGACCCTCCATGCCCTCTAGTGGTTTTAGAGGATTTGTGCACTGGCAGAACCTCCTCCTCCTCTACCTCCAGTAGAGTTTACAGGCAATTTATAATCAGACAGTCCCAGATCAACATCTAGTCATCCAGGAGGGACAAGAGAAATCTCAAACACTCACTGCTTTACCAAACAAAACAAAAATCTTATCGCGGAAAAGCAAGAGAGAATCATGATGTATAACAATGCCCTGGCAGCAGAGTGTACACTAGACTGTGCTCACAAACCATCTTGGATTTCTGAAGTTCTAATTTAAAGCAAAGATAACTCCACAACAGAGAGTCAGCCTTCCCATTGCTCCTTCAGGCCCTGCTCTTCCTACCCTGGTCTGAAATTCCCCCATTAGGCTCTTCCTAGAGTACCTTTGCCTTATTTTGCACAGAAACACTGTGACTCAGTGCCACATGTGACAGTGCACTACACACAAACACTGCAGAGAAAAGAGCTGGAATTCAGCGCAGATAAGCAGACAGCCTCAGAGGGCAGCATGGTACGAAGCAGGAAAGAGAAAAGCCACCCCCAGGAGTCCCCTGCTCCGAGTAAAGGTGGCCCAGTCACAGGCTGCAGCTGAAGAGCTCGCTCTTTGATCTCCAGAGCATATTTGAATTTGAGGAGGTGGGGATGCCCCTGCAGCTGCTGTAAGCAGCATTTGAGAGGAGTCACACCACCTGCAAAGCAGAAGAGAAGCTGCTGCTATCAACCATAGTGAGATTATCTCTCGGTTTCCTGGAGGGGTGACAGTTTGAGTCACTCAGCAGTGGGAGGATGGTTTTTTCAAGTGCCTATTGGAGCAGCTTACATGCGTGGGCAGGGTAAAAACAATTCAGATGCAAGTGACTAGGGGGGCAGGCAAAATCACTAGGATAGTATTTTTCCTACTTATTTGGGTATGTATGACATTCATCACATCAGCACATAGAACTGCTTTCAATTCTCCCCTACCATGCACCAGGGCTGACAAATACAGCACACAACATTCCTTTGGTCTGCTCCACACCGTGCTGTCCTCTCATCAGTATTTCTGCCCTGCCTCCACAGACACTTACTGCCTTTTCACTCTTGCCTTCCATATGTTCTTTCAGAGACTTTACCCAATACCAGACTTCCCCTCTTTGCAGTCTTCAGCCCGAGGCAGCATGAACTGGGGAGATTTCTTATGCCAACAGCCATTTCAGGCAGTAAAGCAATAGCAAGCCCTGGGCAGGCAGGCACTGCCATCTGAATGAGCTTCTGGCCTGCTGAGGAATGAGGGAAGGCAATAGTTATTCCCCAGTGATGCCTTTGCTCAGTCAACATTGCCAACAGCAGAGGGACTGTCCCCTTTGGAGGACAGGGTGAGAGTTGGCTGTAGAAAGTGACTCATCTCTACTGACACAAAGTATTTGTCCCACTCTTGCCATCCCAGGGCACAGGTCTACACTCAAGTGCAAGGTACAGTTCCTACATGAGTATCAAAAAGGGACATATGTCCCAGTCACAGTTTTTCCTCTTGTTCTTCTCAAGACCTGCTTCCTTCAGCTCCTCTTCACTTTGTGGCTGCTTGAGTATAAGCATTTGGGAAAAGCAAAAACCCCTTCCCAGGACAGAGCAGTATTTGCAACTGGTAAGCATGTACCTCAACACTAATGTAACAGTGTACCTCTTGTACCACCCATAACAAAAACATGCACACAGTAATAAAACCCAAAGCATGTGACAGCTAACAAGAGCTATCCTCCATTGCACTGGTCACCTTCCCTGTTCCTCTGCACATCCACTGCTAATTCATCTGGAGGGATTGGCAGCATTTTCACCAGAAGCAAAGCTCACAGAATTACCATTCTACAGAAAAACACACTAAGGTCAGAAATACGGCACAAAACCTCAGAGAAAAAGGCATTACAGGAATATTCTTCACCTAAGAGCAGAGTTATGGCTGACACAATCACCTTAGGGAGTGATTTTGCAAAGGATTCAAAAAAAACACCTCCCTTTAGCAGCCACCATGAGAAAGTAAGCCAACAAATTGGCTTTCAAACAAATAGTTAAAAAACAGTCTTCTGATAGCTGAGAAATTGAAAACATCATGTCATCCCAAACCTGGAGAGAAACATACAGCCCTTGGCAAAAACTGAGTAGGCCGGAGCAATTGCAACACTTTGGGCTTAGGAAGTTCAGAGGACAAAAGAGAGAAATGGTATTTCTCACAATTAAAATTAATTAAAAGCAGAATATTTAATTCATGAAAGCCAAAATCTGTGAGATGAAGCTCAGAAAGCCACATTTCAGAGGGGGTGCAGATCCCTTTGGCATGGATGAGAAGCTGAAACAACATGGCAGGAATCCTACAAGAAGAAGGGGTGAGCTCTCCTTGCTCAAAGCCTTTCTAAAACACTTCCAAACCACACTGCTTCTGAGCAAACAGTCTCCCAAAGAACCAAAACATTGCTCAAGCTGAACTGCCCAGAGATGTCCCCAACACTGCTCCTAGACTCAAAGCTGTACCAGGCAGAACACCCAACCCAGCCTTGGGGCAGAAATCCCTCCACACCACAAGTTCCAGAGTCCCTTCTCCACACCTTACCTTGCACAGCAGCAGCTCATCCAGTGTCTGAAGATGTTCTGCTCCAGTCCAGCCTAGCAAATTCCAGTCTGCACCAGTATGTCTGTGGCAGAAAAGCTGGGAAGACCCCGGAGGAGTCTCACACAGGCCTGATCAGTGACTGAGGCAGAGGCAGCCCTCGGGGGTGCCGGAGGGGAGCTCAGCTCTGGCCAGGTAAAATCATCAAGGCCGATTTCACAGATGGTTTCCTCTCTTGTAAACACTTTCTGACCCCAGCACAACAGATGGTTTCAGCCGAGTCTCACCGCCTCTCCTTTGACTGCATTTTCCTGTGTGAAAAACACATGAAGGATTTAAGGTTCACATTTTGGTTCACAACCACAGCAGAAGATTTTTGCGGCTGCAGTCCTGGAGGCTTCAGAGGCACCAAAGGGCAAACGCAAGGGGGGGCTCCAAACATGGCGATATGGAGCCGCTTGTCACACAAGTTCTCAGAGGCACGGCTTTCAGCACTTCTGCAGCTAAGCAGTATAGACAAGACTTCAGATTTTAGTAGCTCAGTCCAGGGCTCTTTTCTGCAGTCCAGGTACTGGTGACATAGGAGAGAATTGGAACAATCCTTATACAGTAGGATTTTGTGGCCTTCAGCCTGTCTGGTGCCTGTTCTGAGCTGTGACTTAGAGCATGCAACAAGCCCTCTGCTCTGCGCCAGCTTCTGGATCAGTTAGAGTGTCCCTGAGCCTCTGTCCACTCTCTAGCACCTTCTAGTAACTGATACTTGCATCATTAAGAATCCAAGCTCCTTCTTTTGAAGCATTTTCTCAGACACAAAGCTAGGCCCCTTCCCAGCACAGCCACCAAACCTCAAGTCAGTAGTAACACCCTAGATTGCAACATAAAGCTGCAGAGTTTAAAGAACAAAGGTAGACAAAGATCACAGAGCCTCACCTCTCAACCAACACAGCAAAACCCCAGCTCATGCTTACCCTGCTTTAAGTAATTTGCCCAATCAGGGCAGTTAACCTTTAGCTGCCCCTTGTTCTCCACACAGCTGTAGTAAGGATGCCTCGAATTAGAACACCTCAGGTTGACCCCTCTTCCCTTTGCAAACCAGGTGCTTTATATTTCACCCATGATAATCATAGAATCATAGAATAGTTTGGGTTGGAAGGGACCTCAAAGATCATCGAGTTCCACCCCNGCATCCACAGCCTCTCTGGGCAACCTGTTCCAGTATTTCACCACCCTCACTGTAAAGAATTGCTTTCTTATGTTGAGTCTAAATCTACCCCCTTCCAGTTTACATCCATTGTTTCTAGTCCTCCCATCCGATATCATATTAAAAATTCCTTCCCCTGCCTTTCTGTAGGACCCCCTCAGGTACTGAGAAGTTACTATAAGGTTCCCCCTGAGCCTTCTCTTCTCCAGGATGAACAACCCCAACTCCTTCAGCCTGTCCTCATAGGGCAGTTGCTCCAGCCCTTTGATCATCTTCGTGGCCCTCCTCTGGACCCACACCAATAGCTCGATGTCCTACTTGTGTTGAGGGCTCCAGAACTGGATGCAATAGACAGTCACAGAGAAAGCTTTCTGTATTTTTCCTCAAGAATGTTAGTTAGGATGAAGAACTGAATTTCCTCTCGGGAAATCCTTAAACACTATGACCAAAGTTGCAGTGTCACTACAAGGTAGATGCTGCAAATACTGATTAAGAGGTAGGAGGAATGAAAGTTGCTCACTGCTCCCTTTGATCTCTCTGTGTTCCACATCAGTTTTTTCTGTTATCTGCCACAGGTGAGCCACCAAGAGTTGTGAGTTGCTTGCCTAGGACAATAGTAGAGGCTCTCCATGGTTACTCTATCCAATACAGTGGCTTTGTGTTGTACCAGAAGGTTGCAACCCTTGTGCTGGCATTTGCAGTGATCAATGTCTCAGACCCCACTCATTCCCTGTTTTGGTGTTACTTGCCCATTCCCATATTTTTGCAGGAGGAATTTGGTCAGTCACATAAACAATCTGGAGACCCTCTAAGGAATTTAAACTGTCTTTAGCTAGGTATCTTTTTGCTGTCCCTTTGAAATAGTCTAAACCCTTTAAGGACTGCAGACCCAATTTGAAATTAAAAGCACCTGCAAGCCAAGTTGGCAGACAATAAAGCAGTTGTAGATGACACCAGTGAGCCATTCAAACTATGAAGACAGCTTCAGCTCTTCTCTGTTGACTAGGTTAGGACTGGACCCTACTAAAGTTCCCAGTGTTTTCTCATCCCAGGTGTGATGTTAGCTCTTTAGTGACTGTTATACCTACTGTCAAACATTACTAGTATGTTTCCAGTCTCTGGAATTTCCCTCTCTTCCAAGGATTCAAAGTTAACATACACTCATTTCCCCCATACAAATTCTTATTACTAAAGGAATTTATTTCTCTCCCCCTTCTTTCCACTTTGCACAGCAACTGCTACTTACCCAAATAATATATGCTTAGCAATGAAGACAGCCGTGGTCCATCTCGTGGTAAGGAAGGACAGCTCATTCAAACAGGTTATTAGTGCCAGAGGAAGAGCAATAGAAGGCTGCAAACTATATCCAGTGAAGAGGGGTTGTTGAATGCCTCTTCTGTGCATTCAGGCCCTTTGCTTTCAAGTAAACACTGAGCAACCTGCTGATGAGCCAACCTAAAACTTTCAGTTTGATACAACTTCATATTACAGTCAGCCCACACTGGTCCCAGGAGGCCTATGTGGCAAAGCTTCAAAAGACTTAGGAAATCTCCAGTCCCAAAGAGGCTTAATACTATATTGTTTCTAAAACTCTACAAAGCAGCAGTTGGAAGTAACATTGACTAGCTAGCAAACAGTAATTCAGTACTGACAATAGGTATCTTTAACTTCTTTGAGCTCAGTCAGATGCTTATATGGATCTTAATATGCTTTTGAGACTCCTGAGTATTTTACTTTTTATGATCACTCTGAACTCAGCTATCCACTTAACATTCTTGGAGAAATGCAGGCATGGTATTGCCAAAACCCACTTTGACACGATCACATTTGGTATCCTAATCCAGAAGTCATGGGTCTCCAAATTTACATCTCTAAAGTAGAATGTTCGTTGAAACTATGCCCTTTCAACCTTCTTGTCCCAGTCTTCAAAGCCTCCTTCTATCTCATCACAGCAGTCCTGACTTCAGGTCTTTCCTTGTAGTGTTTCCTGAGAGTGCTCATCCAGCCATAGCTGGGAGGTGCAGGATGTACAGCAAAGCAAACTTCCTCTCAAGCTACAGGCCTGACAGCCCTGCTGCCCTTTGAGGCTCCTGTGACCCCATCAGAAAACTAAGATGATGGCAACTGATGGAAGAGCAGTAGATCAAGACAGCTGTTAGAAACAGATCAAACTCCACCGCCTGTCCTGTCTCTGTCCTCAGTAACCTCTGCTTCCTGCCCAAGGTAGCTCCATTTCCTGTAGCTGTGTTTATACAAAGTAAAGAGGAAACATTTTCTGTTTATATCTGCTGCTCTACTAAGCTGTAAGGTGTTTATCACTATTGCTACTGTTATGTTCCCTTACAGGTGGCAGAGAGGCATCACAGGGGACATCCCACCACACACACCTACAACTGGAACAAGTCTGTCAGCCCCCTTCTTCACATCTTTTCCTCCTCCCTGGCTGCTGGAGATTTCCTGCTTGATAGTGTCACAGTGGGTGTAGAGACACTGCACAGAAGAAGGACAATTCTAGCTTGGGGCTGAACCAGGATATGGTGTTGAACCATAGGACAGGAAAGTAAAAAGGCTCTCTGGAAAGCCCCTGTCCAGTATCAGGCAGGGCTAACTAGTAATGCAGGCTGCTGGCATGTGTCAGCCCACCCAGTACTTCTGGTCCCTGAGTTCATGGCTTATATGGAACCATAGTCTCTTCCCTAGCAAGTGTCCTCCTGAGCAGAGAATGCACACTCATGCTAAAACCTCATCCTGTAGTCACAATCACCTCTGTTGCCCAGCTGCAAGGCAAGCATCATTTTGGGATTGAGATAAACCCATGGCAGGCCTGATGGACTGATAGACACTAGTGCTATCCCTGCTCAGGCCCCTGGGGACTCACAACCCACCCAGTACTAAAACTAGAATTCTCACTGCATAGACCATTAGTCTTTCCTGTGCCCACCACCACAAAGCGTCATGGAAATGTTTGAGCATAGAATAGAATCATAGAATCACAGAATAGTTTGGGTTGGAAGGGACCAACCCCCCTGTCATAGGCAGGGATACCTCTCACTAGAGCAGGTTATCTGATCATCACCTCCCACTCACCTTCAATGGCAGCATGGGTGGCCCTGCAGGAGGCAGTACCTCTCCTGAGTGGGCAATACACCAGCCTGCAGCAAGGAATCATGGAATAGTCTAGGTTGTGAGGGATCTTTCAGGTCATCTAGGCCAACTATAACCTGACTCTGATAAAAACCATTACCAAACCATATCTCTAAGATCCATGCAGCATGTGGGAAGCCAACACATAGTTGTTGAGTGACATTGCTGCTCACCCTCAATGCTACCCTGGTCACAGGGAACAGGCACTGCTGTGAGATTAGGTGGGCATCCTCCTCAACAGTGAGGAAGAAGGAGTTTCCAAAAGGTCCTGTGTTGCCAGAGCTGGTGAAAACTCCATCCCTCTTCATGGAAAGAAAGGGTGTTATCTCCCTCCAGCCCCTCACCATCTCCATATGTGATTCACCTGTCCCAGTAGAAGAGTCATTTGCAGAATGCAAATATTCATGAATCACCTATAGGCCTTGCTGTCTCACCACTCCACCACAATACCACATTACCCTGGCAGGTGGGGGTGTCAGCATCACACACAGACCACAAGTTTTCCTGGCAGCACTGCATGGCAGAACCAAGGAAAACAGACAGGACTCAGAGACACTGGATTAGCTAAATTACAGTGGGATGTGTGACAGGGACCTAGAGCCTAGAGTGGTCTTATCTGCAGCTGGGACTTGTTCAGCTTTCCTTGTGCCACCAAAGAAATTTTTCATGTTATTTGAAGATCTATGGCTTCATTCCGCAGGAAGACCCCCCCATTTCCCCAAGCCCCTGGTCTCAGTCCTTGTTTTGACTTCCTCCTTTACTGCAGGGTTAGGGTGGCCATATATGTCCTTTTCTCTACTCCTCTTCAGCTGAAAGTGTCCCTGTAACCATGGCCTCGCTCACCAGTTGCACACCAAGAATCAGTTCAGGCCAGCAAGCCCCAAGATGCCAGGCTCTGAGGCAAAGGAGATCATATTTGTGAATCTGATTTCCTTACGAAGTAGAAGGATGAGCTCTCTGCTTTACCAAGCAGGGTTTGAGAAGCCCCAATGTAGTGCTCCCCTTCTGTCTTGTCAGCCCCAAACCCACCCTTATCCAACTCCCACTTGCAGGCATGGAGCTCAGGGCATTTCCCACTACTCAACTTGCCATGGCATCCATATGTCCTAACCTCCCAAAGGCATCTCCTGGCTGCTCATCTAAGTCATTTCACTGCCAGGTCTTGAAATCTTGCCAACACAGCCAAAGCCATGGTTCATCTTCCTCAACTTCCAGATCCCACCTCACACCAGCAAGGTGAAGTTCTTCAGCAAAAGAGAAAGATACTATAACCTTGTTAACAGAGCAACTGAAGTATTTTTACAGACCAATTCTTCCCTCCCTCCAGTACTGGAATATACACACCTCTGGGAGGAATGAATAGCCCATACAATTTTAGCTACTGTACCTCCTATTTTCTTCATCTGCACTGCCTCTTTTGGGTTATTGATAACTCCTCATGCATTCTTCCTGTCCCAGTGCAAGGCAGAGCTGGAGTGCACTGGCAGAAGATGCTCCCATACACAAGAAGTTGTTCTCTGCTGCTTCTTGCAGTCTGTCCTGCATCCTTCTGCTCCATCAGCCTTTGCTGGCCCTCCCCATAGCACTACTGTACATCAAAACTAAGTGCTAACAACAAAGATATAAATCATCAAACCAGAATCACACATCACCTGGAAAGGCAACAGAAAAATGCAACTAGAGATGAAAAGCAAAGAACAACTCAATGCAGAGTGCAAAACCACACCAACAGATTTAGGTTGCCAGCAAAGACTCTGTGGGAAAACACTGCCTGAGGATCAAACATATACTGTTCTGGGTAAGAAAGGAATAACCCCAAAGTTTTCAAATTTCGAAGGAGGAGATATCTGTGATATAGAAGACCCAACATTAAGTAAAGCACAAGTGAACTGGACTCTCATGCCTTTGTACACACAGCCTCAAACTCTTGCACATCACTAACGTAACAAAGTTTGATCTCAGGATGTGTGGACAAGGTATTCCCAGGACATCAAGGCAGAAAAAGAGGCAATGAGACCGTGCAGTATCTGGGATGTGTACCTTCTAGCAGGGTTCTGAGAACAGGCATTCCATGTGGCTGCAGTCATCTTCCCAGCACCCGCAGCTGGCAAAGCTGGTGGTGCTTCTGTGAGAAACATGTTAAAGAAAGGAGAGAATGCTGCCAGGCAGCGAAGAGTGAGGGAAAAATGTGTGACAAACAGCCCTGCAACTGAGAGGATGGAAGCGATGGAAGGAAGGAGGGTGGCAGCTACAAGTGCTGGAGCTAGGATCAACCATAGCCCCAGGGAGAGCATGGTGCTTACTTAGTAGGGTTAACCCAAAGGACTGCACCCAGGGGGAGGACCCACACGATGGCAGGGGAAAAGCGGGGAAGGAGGGAGGAGCAGCAAAAAGGAGCTGTTATGGACTGAGGGCAGGATCCTGTTCCTTATCTACCCATACTGCTTTTGGGGAGAATGAGAAGAGGAGCTGGGAATGAAGGCATGAAGTTGAGCCGAGGAAAAAAGGAGTGTGAAGTGTTGTTTCGCCAACTGAAAGACATTTAGAAAGTGAGAAACAAGGACAAACTGATGTCCCCAATCGATCCTGTTTTGCCCGTGACAGCAATTGGTAAGGTCTCTCCCTGCCTTTAGCACAACTTTTCCATCTTACATTCTCCACAGTTCTGGTGAGGGGGAAGTGAGAGAGCAGCCGTGTGGCTACAAGTAAGTGCACAGGGTCAACTCACCACAAGTACCAAGTATTATTTAAACGTGAAACATTCAGAGGTACGTGGAGTGTTCATCTTGCAAGTTTAAAATGTGTGTCTCCTACTGCCATATTCCAGGTGGGAACCTGAATTCTCTGGAAGTGGCTTGGGCCTGGTCCCCTCCTAGGAGGCAATCTGCTGGCCCTATTCAATACTCAGAGATGCTGATGGGGAGAAACGACAGCAGTGTTTCTATCTGCAGCAGAGACATATTTACAGTGCTGACAGAGCCATTGGAGACTATGACTTTGTTGGTGGCATGAGGAAGGAGGGATTCCCAACAGAGACACTGCCCTGATGACTGGACAGCTGCAGGGAAGGCTGTGGGTTTCCTGGAAATCAGCATCGGGCTTCACTGTCTCCCTGCTCCCTTTTACATTCAGCACGAGAGCACAACGGTACTTTAGGTTCACATTTCTGGGTCTGATGTGCTCGTCAAGCCCACAGGAAATAACACTCTTGAAACGTGGGGCTATTGGGGGCAGCATTATTTCTTTTTTCTTCTTTTCACAGAGGAAATGAGAGGAATGAAAGGATTAAAATCAGTTAAAGACTGATTTTCCAAAGCAATTGCGTAAAGCATACCACTAAGAGTCATTTCAATGTTTCTGCAAGAGGTTTTCACACTCAAAGAGCAAAAGCAAAGTGTTAAGCAGTACAAAGGGCACAAATCACTAGAAAACTGGAACAAGAAAATGAAGGGGGGCAACTTAGAATCATAGAATAGT
>VZTY01014853.1:8806-67463 GCA_013400935.1 Turnix velox
TTCCTTCGTTCCTTCCTTCCTTCCTTCCTTCCTTCCTTCCTCATGAAAACAAACACCATCATCTCTGTTCTTATGGCACGTGCTTAACCCCCACGGGCTTCTGAACTCCTGTCAGTGCTGACCTGGAAGGGACTTTGCATTGCATTTAAAAGATGATAATAATCATGGCTGAGATGACCCTGCAGGGAACCCCAGACTGTTGAGGTTCCCTGGAACTGGCCTTGGCTATTTGATGTGTGTGGATGGATATCCACAGGGCCTGGAGCTTTTGCTCCCCACACAAACCCTCCTTGTTGCAGCTCCATGGCTGCTGTATGGGGAGAGGCTGTGAACAGCTCTGCCAAGTGGCAACGCTTCTCCTCCCCCAGTTTAAATGAGATATGAATAATTGATTTGCCTCCTGAATAATTAATTGGATATTCAATAATGAAAGTAATTGTTTGGCTCATTCCCCCATTGATAATCAAGCTAATCTTCTCCTTCAATATGTGGGCCATCCGGATACGTAAAGCAGGGAGACAGTTTATAGGCTGATAATTCAGCTAATGTGCGGGGTGCAGGGTCACCTTGTCCAAATATCTCAGCAGCTCCCAGGGCTGTTTCCACTGGGTTATCTGTGCACAGCCCAGCTCTGTGCAGCAAAGGGGTTGTTTTGTATTTTTTTTTCCTTTTCTTCTCATTTTGGTTGCTGAACATCTCCCACGAGGGAGGAGTAGTCCTTTACAGTTTTAACAAAAATTGTCAGAGGCCACTTGCTCCAATTAAGGGCCTTGGAGCAGGGATGAGGGTGGGGTTTTTTCCTCCACCAGTCAATAGTGGGCAGATTCAAGAAAGCAAGTGTCTCTTTGATTTCATGGGGCTGCTCACTTCTAGAGGCATTAGAGCTCAGCTCCACAAATAGGCTCCAGAGCTAGAGCTTTCCTTTGCCACGGCCCTTTAGAAATCAAAATCAAACCCAAACACCACAATGTCAGCTTTTCAGCTGCTGGTTTTGGGATTTTTTTTGAGCTGCTAACATTGCAAGTCTGGAGCCTGGGAGATTGAGATGCCATCTTCATGGCTCACAGTATGTGTGCTCTCTCTTCTTTCTGGAGAGGAGCTCTGCATCAGCAGTGGAGTTTGAGAGGGTGACACCATCCCAGCTTACCTCAGAAATACTCTGGTGCAGTCCACCTGAGGTCCCCCCCACGTAGTGGGTTTACCAGCATGGGCAGAATTATAGTATCAGTTCCTCTGAGGAGATGTGGAGTTGAACCACAGCCTAACCACAAAATCAAGCAATGTGAACAGTGTTCAGCTGAGATGGACACTTCCAAGCAGGGACTTTCTAATCCTGGAGCACAAGGGATTGTCCAAAAACACACTTTCTGCCATAATGAGCAAGACAGTTTTTGAGGTGCTTGTAACAAGGAAGGGAGATTAAGATGCTGTTTGGGAAGATCAAAGAAGTGAGATCCAGCATTTTATATTTTGCCACTAGCCTCAAACCTCCATGGTGATGAGCAGCCTGTGAGTCTGAGAGAGCTGTACATGGCTGTTACATCCCCACAGCCTCTGAGTCCCTTCTTCTCCTGACAGCAGCACTGAGTGAAAACAGTTACTGGGAGATTGATGCACTATTATAAATGTCCATGTGGGAACCATTTAAAACAAAAATAGTAGAAGTGTTCCTGGAGAAGGATCAGTTTGAGATGACAGGACAATCTGGGAAACCCTCCACTGCAAAAAGCTACTTGAATTTAGGTGCCTTTCATTTTAACCAGTTTAATTTCTTTATGAGGGTTTTCATTTGAAAAAGTGGCAGCACCGGCAGGGACTCTGAAAGATTCGTCTTCAGTCAATTTACCCTGCAACAGATTTATCACTTCATCAGTAATTTAAGCAGAGACACTTGATCCTGTGTTCATTTATATTGCTCAGGGCTGCCTGGGTGTGTGAGGACAGAGCACCCGGGAAAGGGACATCGCCAGGAGTTTTCCTAAGAAATCTCCTCAAAGGTGATTTTGTCCGTGGAGAAGGGGAAATGCCAGGAGCCCCTCCTCTGGGTAAAGGCAATAAACCCCAGCTTCATTTAAAACCATCCTGGGGTAATTTGGTGTGAAGATGGCAGCATCGCCCTTTCCTCCCAGCTCCAGGCTATGAAGGGGATTCTGGTGGGTTCCCGAGATCAAAGCTCCCTGAGTGATTTAATTGCTGTGCCTTGGAGGGGTGATGGGAGGGAGGGAGCTGTGGGGAGGGAGGGGGGAGGCCAGAGGGGACACACTGAGGCCCCGTGGGAAGAAGTACTACGGGAAGCTGCCTGCTTCTGCCCGGTGATGGTGCTGTTATTTATGCACACACATAAACGTTTCATGCATCCCCTTGAATTCTCTGTTATTTATCAATGAGATCCCCTCCACCAACCGCCCCACACCCTCCCTCGACCTCCGCTCTGCCTTAGCTAACATTTGCAGTAAATCTGTTACACTGACCATTAAATCTGAAGCTGCCCTGAGCGATAGTTTCAATGGGCGTGTTGACAGCCCGAGTGTTAATAATGATGCAAACACTAACCTGTTTATTGATTTGCTTTTTGTACCCTTCATCCCAGCTCACTCCTTCTCACTCCAGGAGGAGAAATCCTAGAATTAGTAATCAGGTGACAGCTCGGAGCCCCCGTCTGTTCCCAGCAGTGTCATCCAACCCAAACTCCGGGAGATAAATTACAGGTGCCGTATTCTGCCTCTGCCAGCCATTCAATATACTGTTACTCAATGCAAGATGTAGTGTTTGTCATCAGTGCCAGCAGACAGGAGGGGAAGGAAAAAAAAAAAAAAGAAAGAAACATTAACACAGACATAAAAAGCTTTTAACTTTGACAAGAGAAGTATAGGAAAGTTTTACATTTAACCCCTTCGCTGAAGGCCATCGCTTTGTCAGGTGGTGGGGGGGTGGAATGGAGCTGGGACTGCGGATGCTTAGGAGACACCCAAAGTGATCGCCGTGTTTCCTCCTCCTTCTCCTTCCAGTTGGATGCCTGCCTACAGCAAGGCTCAGGAACACACAACTGGTGAAGGGCTTGTTGGACTCCTTCGAACAAATGGGTCTATTCAAGAGAACAAAGTCCCTTAAGTGGAGATGGAGACAGGTTGGCAGAGGCAAAGTTAACAGCAGCTCTGATTCACACCCTGGGGGGGTTCAGCAGCCAGTCCAAACAGTGGCGGGCACAAGATATGCAGAGACAGCCCCAAGGGCTGCTCCTTGTCCCCTGCTGAGAAGCAGCTCAACTGACTTAAGTGCCTCTAAAATACCGACCCCAAAACAGTCCCATCGGAGGTAACTGGCAGGTTTCTGCAAGCTGTAAAGTGCAAAGAGAGATGTGAGTACAGCAGAGCAGGAGCCAAAAGCTCCTCCAGGGGATCAGTCCCGCATCATGTCAGGGACTGCAGAACATCGCCCCGTGAGGGGCTCAGTGATCTACTCTGCAAATACACCACAGCTTTACCCATGCACAGTTTTGAGTAAGAAGCTGAAGTTAAATGAAAGCTAAGCTTCATGTTCCCCATTTAACCATGCTTTCTGACCGATGGTTTTTACGGTCAGGAGAGAAACCTGCCAGTAAATAAGCAGAATTTATAAGCCCTGCAAAGGCTCTGATATACTCCCCAGGAGCTGGGGCCCCAAAGGCTTTCAGTGGCATTTATAAGCTTCTCTCTGTTGTGAGACTCCTTAGTTCCTTTTATTTCTGCTAAGTTTATAAGCTCAGAAAAAGCAGTCTGCAGCATTTATGAACTGCACTGCAAAGGAGAAGCAAAGCAGCTGATCCTAAAGAAACACAATTCTACCTGTACCTCTTAAATGTGCTTCAAATCAAAACCCCATGTTCTGTTTATTTTATCCTGGCACACATCACCAGACAGACAGACATGTGTTATTTTAGAAAATAAAATTACACCCATGTGAGAAATCCTTGCAGATGCTTTAGTTCTTTAAGGGCAAACTGAACTAAACGTGCAACAAACCACTAAAAGTGAGACTTTGTCAAGTCCTAAATATTAGTAACCATGCAAATATGTGAACCTCATCCAGAAAGAGAAAATAAAATTCAGCAGGGTCAGTGAGAGCAAAATATGGTTTTAGACCATGCATGTTTCAGTTCAGCTAATATTTTTAGTAGGGTATTTCAGTTCTGTGAAACACAAAGTGTTAGATCCCATGGGCAGGCGAATGAGCTGTGGCAGACAGTGGTTTGGTGAAGAAGCATTTAGTAGTTTAGTTGTCACATGGAAGTAGCCTCAGGACAGCAAAATCAGCCACTGGTTTTGACATATATAAAATAACTGTGCTGCAATTATAAATCCCAGGGTGTTTTAGACTACCTGCTATGCCTGCAATAATGCTGAGGAAAACAGAGCTGTTTCCACAGTGGAACAGACATATAGGTTTGCTCCAGTTATTGGTGTAAAACAAAGCAATGACAGATTTCTCCCCCTTGCCCCCCATTTCATTAAACATAAATACTGAAATTCTGACTACAAGATCAAGTGTAGTTTTAATGTCAAGGATTACCTGCACCATCCAAGATTTCAGGATTATTTATTTTTTAAAAATTAAAATAAACATTTTTTTCCCTTTTCCTTTCCCTTCCCTTCCCTTCCCTATTATTTGTGTGAATAATAATTTAACACTTACAGCTTAATTACGTTTAAAGCTTACTTGTGTTTCTCACTGTTTAGAGCAGTCTGGTTGGTAATGAGAAGTATGTGAATTTAGCAGAAGAGAGAGAAAGGAAGAAGAAACAGTCCAGGAGCTGAGGACTGTGACTCCTGGGAGGGCTGATGAAGTAACACGAGTATTTGTAGAAAGAATTACTAGAAGTGGGAAAAACACAGAAATAAAAGCAGAACCCAAGAGGAACAGAAAGCGATTGAGATTAGCAGAAAGGAGAACAAAGCCTCATCCTGTGAGACACAGAAGGCCAGTCTTAATTAATTACAGTAACAGTTTAACTTTAAAATCAGGATGTATATTTATAGTGGTTCCTCCAATGGCACAAGTCTCTCCTCCTCCCTTCTTTGCACAGATTTCCCCAGACAATTCACCATCCTTCCCTTCCTTTCTTTATGTGGGTTCATATTTCATGGCTTTTGTTTACAGTATTCCCACCATGATTTATGACCAAAGAGAAACATCACATCCAGGTGATGATCCAGTTCATTATCTCCTTGGAGATGCTGACCACCCTAGGGGAGCACAGAGACCTGTTGTACTATTTGATGGAGAATGAACACAAAAAGGAGCTTCCTGGGTACAAGGGAATAAATGCAGTTACTGTAATTTGGATGGTTGGATGCAAAGAAAAATATCCTTTCTCATATTATTCCTCACCATGAATGGATTTTGGTATTAAAGAAAAAGTCTCAGGAGACAAAATATGTTCATTCTGCTAACACACATCTGCCTTAGCTGAAGTGACTCATTTGAAATGTGTGCTACAACAGGGTCAATCTCACGGTCTCAATCCCACCCTTGGCTGGTCTGGAATGGCCTGCTTTTTCCTTACAGTTTTCTGCTTTGCCATTAATAAATCAGTGTTCCTTTGCCCTGCTTTACACCTTGGCAGCTTTTGCAGATGGTTAATACCAAGACAGGGCTGTTCATCTCTTGGTCCCAAGGTGTGTAGGTGGCGTGGCTGGGGCACAGATGGGACAAAGCCCCTGGTCACAGAGTGGGGAGATGCACCTCAGGGCCACATTAATCTCCACATTAAAGGAGTTTCAGGTTAGATATAAGAAATAAATTCTTTACAGTGAGGTTGGTGAGACACTGGAACAGGTTGCCCAGTGAGGTTGTGGATGCCCCCTCAATCGCTGGAGGTGTTTAAGGCCAGGCTGGATGAGGCATTGAACAACCTAGTCTAGTGGGAGGTGCCCCTGCCCATGGTTGGGGGGATGGAACAAGATGAGCTTTAAGATTCCTTCCAACCCAAACCATTCTATGATTCTATGATTAACAGCAAGGAATGTCCCCACAGAACCTGGCCTGGCCACTGTGCACTGACACCATCCTGTTAGGAATGGACCTTGGGATTAATCTCAATGGGAGATAAATCTCTGCCTTGAGCCCTGTGCTCATTTATTTAGCACCTTTGCTGCCTGTGCCCTACCTTAGCAGTGGCTTTACAAAGGAATTCCTTCTTCTCTGATATCATTGATGTCTTTTTTCCATTGCCTGGACTTATTACCCAACTCAGCCCCTCCATCCCTAGCAGTATGTAGAAAAGATGAGCACCCTTGCTTTATCAGGTTTCTTCCCATCTGAGGAGGGCAGGCACAAAGCCTGTCAATGAAAGCCAATTTCTTCTAACCCAGTGGGCAAGCACAGTGTGGCAAGAGTGCTTTTAAACAATGACAACAAAAAAAATCCAATAACTTCCATATAAATTGTCCAGGAGAGAAAACTTTGTGTTTTTGACATTTGTAGCTGTTTCAGCATTTTCCCCTGCAAGATGAAAAACTTTTGCATTGAGCAAAACACAGATTTATGGTCAATAAAGTGAAGTTTAACAGTTTCTAGGGGTCATACATTCTTTTTTTTTTTTTTTCAAAAAAAGGAAATCCCTGATATTAAAAGCTATTTTTCCCTCCCAACTGTGTGAGGAATCCTCTCCAGTGTCAATGAGGGTTTCAACCCATTGTGGATAATTGCTGCATAGAATTTCCTACAGGACAAGCTGTCAACCAAACCATCCCTCTTTCACCTTGAGCAGAAGAACTCCTTGATGCCCAGCAAGACATGGGTATGGACCTCAATGGCTGGATCTGGGCTCACCCCATGCTTTTGGAAGGGTTTGGAAGGAAAAACTTGCTGCAGGTTCCCTCTTGGACCATAAAATAAAACCATCCACCATAACCCCCCAACAAAGATCTACCAGCCTTGTTGTAGCACAAGATATGAGTAGAGAGAGGGCTGCTGCCAGGCAAATAATGGATTTGCACAAGTGATTTGTGGAAAGCTGGGGAATGTTTGGTATATGTGGCATTTTATTGGCACCATCTCATGTGCCAGGCTGTGCTGGGGATGTCTTCTTCCCATCTTAGCTCTGACCCACAGGGATTTCCCTGTTTCACCCTTACCTTAACTTCTCACCAGAAGATCTCACCTCTGAGAACATTGTACTTTCCACACTGACACATTCCAGGAGCTGTTGCATGGGTTCTTAACATATTAGAAATAGAGAAAAAACTCTTATTCTCCAAAGAAAAGACCACTAGAGTTGATTGTTTCATATCTCCTACCAGAAAATCACATCCACAGACTGTCCAATAAAAGTTAATTAAATGTAGTTTTTACATTAGATCTGAGATGCAATTTTGAGTATAAAATTATTGAATTATGAGCCAGTTCTGGACTATAGGGCAAATCCTGCTGCATTAAACTCAGCAAGAGACCTCTCTTGTTTATGTCTATTCTAGAGCCAGAGAGGTGGGATAACTCTTCTTCTGTGCTCCCATTTCCCTTGTTCATACACACGAGGCCTATGGAGGTGCTAGAATTCCCTTTATCTCTTCAGTATGTTCCTCTTTGTTAAGGACTATCTCAACACCAGATCTCCAGTGAAAAACAGGAAAATGTCCATTATAAGGCAGGGATTCTCTTTTCTTTTCCCCCCCTTCTTTTTTCTACAGAGCATCTGATAAAGCCAATAAATTTGTCAAGGGGATAAGCTGGACTAAATAATCCCTGGGGTCTGCACAAAGGAGAGCGTGGCAGAGAATTGACACCAGTCTGATTCCCCTTCTTGCCATCACATGCCTTGAAATTTATCACCCGGTTGTGAGCTTTAACTGCATAAATCCCCAGTGGATTGATGGGGGAGGAGAACCTTGCTGAGGTTTATATGGTGGGTCTTAAACCCTTAAAGGCCGGTGGCAGCGTGTGTTCCCCTTAAAGCCCTGCCTTCAGTAATTTACACCCGGGGAGCTCGGCCACATTTCCTCAGAGGTAAAATTGGGTTGAAATAAGCAGGAGCTCAGAGACAAGCAGTGGCACTTGAGAAGGCCCCTGGTGTGCCACAGTTCCCCTGGAGTGTAGGGCCATTTCCCCTTGATTAAATAAACTTGTGTTGTTGGAAGATCTGAAAAAGCGGCTTTTTAGAGAGTTCCATCTAAAAGCTTGAAGTTTTTCCATTTCTTCTGAAGGGAAAATTCACACTCAGAAAATTAATAGATCTACAAAGAGATATATTTTTTCTGAAGCAAATACCAACATTACGAGCATCTTAAGCACTTGCATTGCCTTTCTGCGCTGAGCTGCAGATCCTGACTGACAAAAGCTGCCTCCCGATAAAAAGCAACTGTTATAAAATTATGACTAGAGCATATATAATGTTGGTGTTTAACAAGAAGACAGAAATGCCACCTTCGTAAAAACTGATTATGGTTACAGCTGAACAATTCGCATCATGCAAGATTTATAATATTAAGGTTATGCAATCATCTCATCGCAGAGACAAGCCTTGAGTAATAATATGAAATGCATGCACTTCAATCTGCAACACTGAGTTCATTGCTGTTTTCTTATTAGCTCCTGCTGGCATTAGGGCTGCATTATCCATTTTGACATAGTCTAATTCAGCATTTCCATCTGAAAACATATGCACAATAAGTGATCTATGCCAAACAAAGAAATGGAGACAAAGCCATTCAAGTGACTTCACGGCTATAAAAACATACATCATCTGCATGTCTTTCAGCATTTCTCTGTACTTTTTTCTTTGCACAGAAAGTTTTCTTCAAATAAAAAGAAAAGATAAAAATTGCTCCTTTTCTTCCCTGGAGAGCAATATTTCCCAGGGCTGAACTAGAGCATGAATCCAGCTTGTTAGTTTCTCATCCTACAGGTGGAACGTCAGATAGAATCATAGAACTTAGAATCATAGAATGGTTTGGGTTGGAAGGGACCTTTAAAATCATCTAGTTCCAAACTCCCTGCCATGGACAGGCTAGACCAGGTTGCTCAGTGCTTTGTCCAGCCTGGCCTTAAAACACTTCCAGGTTGGGGGCATCCACAACCTCTCTGGGCAACCTGTTCCAGTATCTCATCACCCTCACAGTAAAGAATTTATTTCTTATATGCAGTCTAATTTTCCCCTCTTCCAATTTACATCCATTATTCCTAGTCCTGCCATCCCGCACCCTATTAAAAAGCCCTACCCCAGCCTTTCTGTAGCTCCCTTCAGGTATTGAGAAGCTACTATAAGCATCTTAGTGTTACACCAACTATTTTGGGAGAAGATGCTGTAACAGGACAGAAGAGAATAACTCCAAATTTGTGTTTTCCTTTCCAGATAAAATCACATATATTTAAACTGAAAAGGAATCTTATAAGTCAAACCTTTTGTCTGTTTATAAATATCAGGCATTTTCATCTGAAAAAGAATAGCAGATTATATATTGTATAGTAATATGTATGGAAAACCTAATTGGTTCGTCATTGTACAGTGAAGTCACAGTGTACTTCGGGTAAAAACATGCTATTTCAGGGGCTGATGAGTTCAGGCACCGTATTTCAAAGGCACATGTTATAAAAGTTGACAAGTGTTTATAATGCAATAATCAAACTAATTGACTGAGATCTCTGATTAAAATGAGACTTTTCATGCAAAGCTCAGCCTGAAGTTCCCTCTTAACCATGTGCAGGGCTCATTTTCTCCCTCCTGTGCTGCCTTTGATCCTGCAAGGCACCAGGGGCTCAGGGAATCAGGCAGTTGGGAGTGATTTGGAAACCTTTCTGAACCAAAACCTCCAGGTAATTAGTTGTTTAGATCCCTGTATTTGCAGGTGGGTACATCAGACTTTTGAAACAATCACAGTTCCCAGGAAAAGAGTGGTATTTTAGGGGTAAACATAAGGTATTTGTGTCCTGGAGTCTGATTTATTACAGACACTATATTCAGCTGTCATTAAATGAACAGGCTAACATGCAGCTATTCATCACAGGGTGGAGGAATGAGCAGGCTGTTCTCTCCCTGACTGGGATTGTTCATATTTCTGAAAACTAAAAGCAATGTCTAGGAAAGAAAAGAATGCCTAAGATGCCACGAGGTGTTTGATTTATTCTCTTCAGGCATTACCTCTCTATGTTCTCTGTACCCCAGAGTATTATTCAAGTCAATCCATCTTAGAAACTGTTTGTAGCGATTCCCTTTTCCCCCCCAAACTCCCTTCTAAAGACCTTAATCTGACTCCTTTTGTTGTCACTGTCATTAAAACAAACTCAAAATTGGTCTGTAATTTTTGTTTTACTTTGGAGGGTGCATTTTGATCCTAAGGGGACGATTCATCATCTCATTGCTATTACCAGCATTTCAGTTCTGAGTCTGCAAACAGTAAGCAGCAATATCCTTTCAGATTCCAACTAAAACAATTCCTAACTCACTGTTTAACTACATGAGAAACAGAAAATAAGCTCTGCTGCCTGACCAAAGCAGCTCTCTGAGTGCTGATTCAGGAAGATGACTACCCATGTGATGATTTTTTCTTATTAACTTGCTAAAGAAAAACAGGGTTCTTTTTAATTACTGAATAAACAGAATTATAAGCTATTTGTGGGAACCAAGAGATGAATGATTTGATGAACAAGAAGAAAAGAGTAGTTCAACAAAAAAATTGCAATAGAAATTTCAACAGAAAATTGAATTTTAGTTAAATTGTACTTTTCACTATAAGGCTCCCTTGCCAGAGATATGTGGGGGTTTTTATTAAATTATGAAATATTTTGTCTGGAATTAAACAAAATCTTTTGTTTTTTCAGGAGGAAAAATTTTCTTCTGGAAACTCAAAATTTTACAGGGCTTTCCCTATGTCCTAGTTCTCAGACCTGACTGCCAATTCACTCATCATTCAGCTGGGCAATTTAAAAGATATTCTCCCTGTTATGGGAGTGGGACTAGTGCAATCACCAACAACAACTTTCTATCTTCATCACTTCTGCGGGTGAGAAGATGCTGGCAGTGTTTGTGCAGCTGGAGGGAGCTGATGGGAACCCCCATCCGGGAGGATCAGAGCAGGACCATGTGCATGTAGGGCTTCTCATGCTTTTTCCACCCCAGCTTCTCCACACACCTCTGGAGCAGCATCACCCAACAAGCATCCCAGGTTATTAGGGAAATCTGCCCTTTTTAGGCACATTTCTCCTCCGAAAAAGAGGTATTTCAGCAGCCAGGAAGAAGTTGGGGTCCATTCTGGTCCAAGTACTGGTCAGCCAATGATTAACTAAGATTTTTCCTCCCAGATCTTTTCTACATCCACTTTCAGCTATTAAGGCCATGGCATTTTAAATATTTTAAAATTTTTTTTTAAGCTTTTCCAGCCTGGGGAAGCCAAGGGGTGAGGAAAGTGGGATGAAGAAGCATTCTGCCCAAAGACAAAGCAGACTTGGGGAACATCAGTCCTTGGCAGAGGGGATGAAAGGGCTCTAAGGGCTCTGTGATTCGACAATAAGGGTGTGTGGGTGTCTCTCATCAACCTCACTGACACCCAGTGCTGAGACACACAAAATACTGGGGGGTACTTGGCAGAGTTAAAAGCAGCCCTGGCCCTCAGGGCTTCACTTTCTCCACAGCTTTGCTTCTGGCTCCAATGAATTGAAAGTGAGTGAGTTATGGCCAGAAATACCATCCTGCAGTGCTGTGCTGAGCTTCTCCTCCACTCTCCTTCCCCGTCAGCAGCAGAGGAGAGAAGAGCCTCAAGCACCACCTGGCTTTGGCTCAGGACACTCTCCCCAAACCTCTGCAAACTCCCTAGATGCTCCTTTCAAAGAAGAATCTCAGCTGTGAGAACAGGAAAAATAGTATTTAAGATCTTGGTACATAAGGTGAGAGTGAAATCTCTTAAATGGCTGGTTCTTGGCAGTGCAGCTTCTTCCTTTTGTGATGATCCCACTTGATGACTTGAAACACAGACCTGAATCTGTAGGCAAGAATATATGTATGTGGAGGAAGGTGAGACCCCTGCATTTATAGGATCATAGAATGGTTTGGGTTGGAAGGGACCTTAAAGATAATCGAGTTCCAACCCTCCTGCCATAGCCAGGAATATCTCCCACTAGACCAGGTTGCTCCATGCCTGATTCAGCCTGGCCTTAAACACCTCAAGGGAGGGGGCATCCACAGCCTCTCTGGGCAACTTGTTCCACTGTCTCACCATTTTTCTGAAGCTTCCCAGACATTTCCTGACTGTACAGAATCACACACACATCCCGAAAGCAGCACCAGGGGATGAAGCCAGATGGGAGTCACTCACATGCAACAAAATTCCAAACAAAAGAATCCAGCTGCTTTGGTCTGATTTTGTGTGCGGAAGAAAAGGTCAGGATGCTGACTAATAGGCTGTTTGAGGATAAAACTGATGCCATTATGAGTGGATTTAGAATCACAGAATAGTTTGGGCTGGAAGGGACCTTAAAGTTCCAACCCCCCTGCCCCTGCCCCTCCCACTAGACCAGGCTGCCCAGTGCCTTGTCCAGCCATTTCACTCTCCTTTATTCCACTCCCTCCTTTCACCTCTCTCTAAATACAAAATAACCTGCAATCCAATTAGTGCTGAAGCAATCACATTTAATAAACAGAGCTGGGAGGTTTTCAAGAACATCATCTTGCTCATGACCTTCTCTTAATTTTCTGGGACATAATCTGAAATTTGGTCTTTTTATTTACATTTGCAGCTTGATTAGAATTGGTTGTTTCTCTGGAGCCTACCTGCTTGTAGGGGAAGCCACATGGTGCTTTTGCAACATTTCTCTGCTGGCCCAGGAGCTGCTCTACCAAACTTCTTTCATGCCCACTTTTGGCAGATTAATGATGACAGAGTCAGTGTCTGCCTGTGTGAATAACATGCCCTGGTAATAAATCAGGAGCACAGAGATGGATTTGTGTCTTTTAAAGGAGTTTGGAACAGTAGCTAGTATTTCCCCCCCCTCCCAGTTCCAGTTCTGATTTGCTTCCAGATCTTACTTCCACTGCCATCAATTAGTTTCAGTGGAGGATGTACCACTGAGAGCTCTCTACTTACTGTGCAAAGAGGAGTGATCCCCTCTGAGCCCTCCTTTTAATTCTTTGAGAGAAGACAAAGAAGAAAAGACCTGACAGAAGCAGCATGAACAATAAGCTGTGTTTTCCAGAATGGATGATGAAACCCAGGAGGTTTTTGACTGGGATGGGTGGGTAGGGGAGAGGGGTTTGTGGAAAGGGCCAGCAAGAGGATTTTGTCTGAGGTCTTTAAGAGATGGGGAACAGAATTAAATATCACCATCTTGACATGCCTGGGTCAGCGGTTAAATTCATCATGTCTGGGACACCTGTAATTCTGCCATTTCTAGGAGGCACAAACATATACAGGGTGGTAGATGTGAGGACAGGTCTTGAAGAGCCCCAGTGAAGACTCAAGTGCTCCACAGGCCCAGCACACCAGGATTGTGTGAAACTCACCTGACTCATCATAAAAGAGGGACAGAGGGATGAAAGGCAGTGACATTGAGGAAGTGAGTGGCACTCTGCTAGGCTGATATCAGTATTTTCTACATTTGAGGAAAGCACTTGCCATTCAGGGAAGATTCTGGGTGAAAATTCAGGATACCCCTGAGTGAGCGATTCAATGAATTCTTTGTGGGGCACCAAGCAAGACCAATGTCCTAAATGTCCTGCTTGTTTCCCACTTTCTTGAAGAACAGCATAGTTCCAGCTTATTTTGTTACCAAAAGTAGCACAAGAAAGTCTCATCTTCTGCTTCCTGTTTCACCTGCCCAGCTTAAAAATAGCTCCCTACCATCCACAAAATCCCTTTCAGGTAGAGGCCAGCAACTCTTGCCAGAACAGGTTCCTCTACCTGACCTTGCCTTACTGCCAGGCTTCCCAATGCACTCAAAATGCACCTGAATTTGAAGTTTGCTGACCATCTGCAGCTCTGCAGCACTGCTTTGGAATTACAAATGTGGGGAACACGTGGAACCAAGTTCAAGAGTTGGTGGTTTCATTTGCATATCCGAGGCCAAAGCAAACAAATGAAAGCTGCAAAACAAAAGGAACCAGAATTGGAATTGGCAAAACACTTTCCCGTGAAATGGATTTTAGAAGTGACTCTTGAACTCTTCAGTGGAAAGACAGATTCATTTTCAATGGAGTTTGATCTTGCTCTTCAGCTTCATTTGTAAGACCAATTACAGAGCATTTTGTACAACAATTACGGGCATTAAAACCACTCTGTTCCATTTGATGAATTTTAATAGTAATTGAACAGAAGAACCCATCAACTGAAAGAGTGTCCAATCAAGGATGCCCACACACTGAACTGTAATTTCCACTCCACAAATGTCTAATGCCATTTGAAACCACCAAAATGCCCTCTCTACACTGACACACCAGCAGATTCTTGAGGACTTGTTCCAAAACAACTTTATTCCTTGAGGCTTTAAGTACACAGAAAACACATGTTCCTGTGCACAGCTTTGTCCTGCAAAGTTCCCTGGAGCTCATTCTTGGATGGGGCATTCACAAAGTCCTGCTGACCACAAGTATTTCCCCATATATGCCCTTCTTTGTGAATAAAGGCCTTTTTTGAGGTTTCCATCCAGGAGCCTTTGTAAAGGATTGTAAGAGCAGGGTGACTGCTTTTGTAGGAAATGGGTCCATCACTCTGGGTCTAGTGTTTACATTTGGGGTTGGTTCAGCTTCTTCCCTTGCAAAGAAAGCATGTGCAGAATGGCAAGCTGAAGAAATGTAGGTCTCAAACAGGTCATTTTGTTATGAAGACAGGCCTCTCCTGGCCACAGAAGGACAGCTGTTTGGGCTGGAAGAGTCCAGAGCCATGTTTTCTATGTGGTCTCCACAGGCCAAAAGCCCTGAAGAGCCTGTAATTTATGTTACAAATCCAGAAGTCACAAAGCCACACAGAATGACAGAGCAAAGAATAGATCAAAGGTGTCACCAATGTCCTGGGGCTCCTAATAATGCCAATTCATTTCTTAATCTTTGCCATGATCATTTTTGTTTTGTTTTTCCTACTAAACCTGCTCTTTCTATCTGGAGTACTGAAAATTCCTCAAGGGAATTTCTGTTCTTTGGATTTGTTGGTAATAAGAAGAACGAAAGAACTATTTTGGTGAACTTGATCTCCAAGTTAGCTTGGGAAACAAAAAGAGATTGCTACAGTTTAGATCAGTGGGAGATAAGTGTCCAACTGTCAGATTCTTCCTTTGAAGTAGGTTTCCCCTCACCAGTGGTTGCTACAAATTTAAGTTCAATTTAAAGACAAAAGATGAAGTCTTGGCCTTTCTGAAGTCAATAAGAGTTTTATCACTGACACCTCAGAGGCCAGGATTTCACTCAAGATGTTTGTATAGGCACTAACTTTAGCCTATACAAACATGTTGAGAGCCACATGCAATATTTATGTTGAAGGCTTGAATTTTATTGTTTTCTTGCATCTCATTATGAACATGAAAATGACCCTGTCTCACTGGAAAATCACCACTCTTCTCTGGAAAGAATATTGTTTCACTTCATCCTACTGGGATGAAATGAAGAGCTACAATATGTGCAATTACTATACATTTTCTCCATGGGATGCATCTATTTTTTTCCTATCAGTTTTCATTTTTGGTTTAGAACCAGACAGAAATAAACAGGGGTTTTCCTATAAATGGGAAGATCTCTTTCCTCCACAACTAAAATTCCAATCTGTCCTTCCTTATATTTAAAAATGTTTGAGACATTTTCTCTTTGAAAGCCCAGGGATTCAGCTTCTGTGGAAGGGACTGAAGGTTACACGTTTCTGTACATTCTGCAAATCAACTAGTTACTGGGTGCAAACTTCTACCTAAAAAACAGAATGTTTTTAAAAGACCTGCAGTGTACTTCAGCCTAGAAACAACCTTATTCAGGCTTCTGAAATGTGAGCAAACAAAAATCTGGCATAAATAATTTGTCTTTATGGCATTTTTTCAAATTTTCTTCTCCTTTTTCCTACCACATGGAGACAAGATCCAAACAACTGAGATCTGGTGAGAGGAGGAGGGTGGCAGGGGCTTTGTGCCCTTTCCATTTGTGGTCCATCTCCCCCCTTTCAAGTATCATCCTTTATTTCTTCTGTTTTATGCATTTTAGTGTTTCAGGCTGCTGCACTGGGGTTTTTTTCACCCTTCAGACACCATCACATGCTGCCTGCCTGGTTCTGACCACACTTTGTCTTGTAATAATACTAATAAAAAAACTGGGCCTGATTTTAATTTGTGTAATGTTTTTGTTAAAAAAAAAGAAAAAAGAAACTCAACGGCCTAATTAGGAAACCCGTTAAATGGCTGCAATTCAAATATAATTCTATTAAATTCTCCCTGCAAAGTTAATGTTACAGACTTTTTAACAGATGTTTTAATTAGACATTGTTATTAAAGGGAATACTGTAGAAATTAAAAGCAAGCCCTAAATGTGTTAACAAAGACACTTTTCTTGCCTGGCAATGATGTTGGCAGAAACATTAACAAAGAGATTTTGGCAGTGGGTCATGAAGAAAAAAAAAACCAAAATAAACTGTGAGATATGCATTGCTCAGCTACTACACAATAGGGGTTCATTTCACATCCAGCACCACCTTGAACCATTGCTTGAGCTGGAAAGGAGACTGGGTTCCTCAGCCCAGTGCTAATGGTGCCCTGTGAGGAGCACCATTACCAGTACAGGCACCCAATTGGGAAGGGGGATTTGGTTGTGAGGCACTTGCAGCTTCAGTGGAAGCTGCAGTTTCTCAACCTGCAGTTTTCTGATTTCCAAGGAGGCATCAGTGTTGCCAGTTTGTGAGGTTTCATCTGCTGTGCTCATGGTTTGGGATGTTTTTTAACTATGGCTCAATACCATCTTGTGGGTCTGCTGCCATGATCTGGCCATCAGTTCTCCCTGGGTGCCATCATCTTCTGATCAGAGCTCTCCCAGTGCATGATTCAAAACAGAAACCAGCAAATTTGATCATCAAGGGACCATGGAAGGGTAGATTCAGGATAGATATAAGAAAGAGGGTAGTGAAACACTGGAACTGGTTGCCCAAAGGGGTTGTGGATGCCCCCTCTCTGGAGGTGTTTAAGGCCAGGGCACTGAGCAGCCTGATCTAGTGGGAGGTGTCCCTGCTTATGGCAGGGGTGGTGGAACTAGATGATCTTTAAGGTCCCTTCCAACCTGAACTATTCTGTGATTCTATAGACAAAATACCGACAGCTGCATATCTTGTCCTTGATGCTTCAGTACTTACGTTAGTCCAGAGATAATGGGTTTAGACCACAGAAAAGAGGACATATGGTCCTTAGGATGCTGCTTGAATTGATGTCTGTGTTCCAAAGCAAGAACATCCTTACAAACATGCACCAAATCAGCTCTTCTTACATCACTTCATCCGCAGACTATTTATGTAGTATTTATCTAGTTAATTGCTATACCTTAGCTCCTTTTCTCCTCTCATTCCTCATCCTCACAGCTCTTGAAGTAGGACACTGGAGGAGGTACAATTTTCACAAAGTTTTTCACAGGGACTTCGCTCTTTGGGACTTTCCCAAGTGGGAATATAAACTGCATTTCTCTTCTCATTTTATCTCAATGCAGTGAAAAGTTCTACATCCCTGGGTCCAGTTTCTTGCAAAAGATCAAATACATGCTGCCCAGCACCTACACAGAAAGCAAGAGGGTTAAACCTGGGCTCTTCTGAGCAGTATGGTGAATAATTCAAGGAACAAATGATGGACAATACTGACATACAAGTTACAATGTCAGCAAGGGCTTTAAGGCATCACAGCCCCAAAGACCAAGCATGGCTAAGATGTCAGTATCAGCCCAAGGCAAATCTTAAGGGGTTTTAGGAGAAACTTCTTACTAGCTGAAGAGGTGGATTTGACATTTTAAAGGCTTTTACTCCCCATTCCCCTGTTTCTGATAGATGATGTCACCTGTGAGAAAAAAAATGCTGTTCCTATCAGCAGTAGGTGCACTCTTTGGAGCATGTGGCAGATGAGAAGGGAAAATTGCTCAAGTGTTGTGAGGCTGGTAAAGAGGGGAAAAAAAAACCAGCAGAGAAAAAAAATCTCTGAAAACCTCAGAACAGGTTCATGCTGATCTGGTAATTGGCTCTGGACAGTGGGAGAGGGATGCAGACAGATAGATGAGCTGGCAAAGCTACATGAGATGGGGTAAAAAATTCAAAGTGACTTAAAACCTCTGATTTCTTGTCTCAATGAGAGGAACAACTTTCTGTTAAAACACTAGGAGAAAATCTGGCAACCACAGCTCTGTGATTGAAACCTCTGTTATTGCCCACTCAGGAAGAAGAATACAAGCCTGGAGAGAAGAGATGCCTGAAAAATCACATTAAAGTGATGTTATCGTCGATATTAGTGAAAAGTGTCAACTCTTGTTCCTTCCTCTATCCATATATTTCATTCTTTGAGATACATCTACCTACTTATAGATGGGATATAGGCCAGACCCAGAGCAGGACTTCCTGAAAGCTTGGTGGTTATTGAACCTGGCTGGTGATACCCATTTGTGACTCCTGTGGGCATCTCTCTGAGCATCTGTGTACCTGGGGCTTAACACACTCTCCCTCTCATACATTTTCTAGCTTTGTTTATAATTTATTCTTCTTTATTACCTTTTCCCTGTCAGAGACTTTGGCTTAAAAGCAGTGAAGTAACCAAATTAATGCAGATATTCAAATTTTAATGACCATCTGAGTTAAGCAAACTGGAAAATCATTCCTGTGCAGCCATAGGGGTAAAAGAGAGAGGGGCAAAGCCCCACCAACAGACACAACTGGCTAATTAACTGATGTGAAATCAATGTAAAAAACACAGAACCTAGAGAAAAAAAAAGCAAATCTGTACAGCAATTATTTCCAAAAAGGTAACATTTTCCCAATTAAAGCTATTCTAAGAACTTTAGTTAATTATGTAGGTTTTCTTCTCTCTCTCCATTCTCCCCCTCCCTTTGCCTCTCTTTCTCTCTCTCTCTCTCTCTTTTATTAAAGTCCATCAGGGCTCATGATGTGTGGGAAAAGTGCTAACATTTGCAAATTGCTGGTTTATGATAAATGAATTGTGGAAACTCAGCCCCTTGGTTGGGGCCCGACTAGATTGCAAAGCACCAGCATCTCCGGCTGCTGCAGCCCTGACCCTGACTTTACACCCATTGATCACAACCAGAGCATAGCCATGACCACCAAAGGCAGACATTGTAGCTGAGGGACTTGCTTTTCCCATAGTATTTCATCATCGTTTCACATCACGAGCACCATAGTAACCTTTGCCATGCCGTCCTGTAAGAGTAATACCTGCAGGAGATTTCCTCTTGCCCCAGTAATCACTGCTTCAACTGCTCCGTCTTTAAAAGAAATAAAAAAACCTGCAAAAAAATCCCATAGTCATTAACACAGCTTTGATTTTCAAAAAAATATCCATTGATTTCAATAGTGCCAGGAAGGATGGGCTGAGCCTGTTGGAAGAGCAAGCCCTAAATAATCCTAACATCTTCCCAGCTATTACTTTCTATGGCTTCCCTGAACACTTTCACTTTAGACAGAAATTTACAGCACCTTGTCTGGGTGTTAATCCCAGTGGTCCTCAAGGATGTGGCAGGACAGCGAGAGAAGTAGATTTAAGACTATCATGAGTGTGACATGCTGTGTGTGCTCCCACAGTTTCTCTTTGTTATGATCACAGAGTTGGAGAATGTCAGGGATTAGAAGAGATCTCAAGACATCATTTCTCCCAGTCCCCCTGCTGGAGCAAGAATCACAGAATAGTTTGGATTGGAAGGGACTCTAAAGATCATCTAGTTCCAATCCCCCTGCTATAGGGAGAGACACCTCCCACCAGACCAGGTTGCTCAATGCCTCATCCAGCCTGGCCTTAAACACTGACAGAGAGGGGATATCCACAATATCTATGGGTAGCCTATTCCAGTGTCTCACCACCCTCACATAAATTATTTCTTTCTTATATCTAGCCTGAATTTCCCCTCTTCCAGTTTACATCCATTATTCCTAGTCCTTCCATCACATATCCTACCAGGTCACACATGATGACATGCCCAGTGTGGAGATGTGCTCCAGCAGCTCAAAACAGAGTCATACTCAGGTGCAAAAATAGAGGGGAAACCCTCTATTGCAAAGTGCAAAGTCAGTCAGGGATGAGAGACACGCAGCAGCCTCCTGCAGATCCAGGCTGGGAAGGGGCAGGAGAGGCTGGTGGCCACCTTGGCTGGTGCTGGCAGATNTTCCCCAGTGAGGGAGATGTGCAAAGTCAGTCAGGGATGAGAGACACACAGCAGCCTCCTGCAGATCCAGGCTGGGAAGGGGCAGGAGAGGCTGGTGGCCACCTTGGCTGGTGCTGGCAGATGGGATGTAATCTCCGTGCAATGTTGAACAGTGAGTTTTGTGTTGGCTTTGGGGACTGTTTATAGTTTCAGGGAAAAACATAACAGAAAGGAACGCAGAGCTCAGCAGCTGCATGTCAGCTGAGATTCCTGCAAGGGGGAAATTGTTTCCATTCACACTTTGGAGTCCACAGACAGGTCCCAATCCTGCTTTAATGAAAACAATTCCTTGAAAGTCAAGTGCTTTTTTCTGACTTGCACAGGGATACGGTATTTTATCTGAAGAGTGACAGGTGCTGCTCTGCACATGTGAGACAGTGCACACGTGTGTGCGACAGCTCAAGCACATGCAGAGAGAAAAGGGAGAGACCCTCAGAAACCCACCATCCATGAAACACTCTAGGTAAGAGGCAATGGTGTCCCAAAGATACAGGGAGTAATGGAGTTATGGAGAGCTGGGAAATGTTGGTATTACTTTATTATAATGTATCGAAGAGAGCTTGTGAGCTCTAAGGGCTGTACTCAATAAAAGAATAATGCCTCTGATTCCCACTCTGGCCACTGAAGTACCAAAAAAATCAATTTTAGTCATTGAATTCGGCCCTAAGGTGTAGCAAAATGGGGAAGATTCACTACAGCTCAGTAAGGAAAGTCTCTGGCAGAGGAATTCTTCCCTGTTTTGCTTACAGTTTTGATCCTGGCAGCAGCAGGATGAATGGAACAGCCTTCAGCTCCCCCAGAGAATGCCCATGTACCCTGCTGACCCCCTTGGCTTCCCAGGAAAAAGCATCTGCCCACCTTCTTGTGCTTAAACTCAGTCAAAACTCATGAATCTGGTGCAAAACTACCCATGTGTATGTGTGCCATGGGCAAGCCATGGTACTGTGACTGTATTTTGAGAGGCTTCAAAGGCAACACTAGTGGCAGCACCAGTAGTTTTAGCTCAATTTGGGGAGGTGACACCTTCAAAACATCTTTGACCAGCACAGAAATGGAGGTTTGCAGTAATCAGGCACATCCACAGAACAACCATCCCTGTGTGCTTCAGGCATAAGTAGTGTGAGGGGGTAAGAAATTGGTTTCAAAATCAAATTTGAGCAGAAAGGTGAAAAGTCTCTGAAGAGGGAAAGGCTGGAAAATGCTTGATAGAACCGGCTGGCATTTCCCAGGCAGCTCGGTCATGGATTCAGTGTCTGCATCAGTTCTCTCTTGTCTTTATTAGTGCTCTGAAGCACAGTGTCTGAAGCAAAAGTTATTGAATTTTCACTAAACCTTTCCTACATGCAAAGGCTTTTCCTACTTTAATGTTCAAAAAAGTCCAAGTTGCAGCCACCAGATCCAGCCTGTGCCCATATCTTTTTTCATTATAGGCTGAGGTCCAAAACCAATATGAATTAAATAAATATCCCACTGAGAGCTGTACTTTTGAAAATGGCCTTATTGCAGTGCAGATGTGTGCTATCTGAAACCAGCTTAAAAGTTTGGATTTTTTATATATATATTTAAATTAAAAAAATAAAATAAAATCTAAATATTCTCCTGGAAGGAAGTATATGCACTGGTGGATGTTTGATTTTCATTTTTCTCCCAGCATGCTCTGGCCTTTCATCCTATAATGGTTCTCCTCTATTAATCCTTCTCAAAACCCACAGGTAGAGATGCTTATTGATAGAAGGCCAATGTGTATCTCAGTTTACAAAGGCATATTAAAGGATACAAGTAACATATTTCTCTTGATGTCTTCTTATTAATGCAATTCCACTCAGAACATTTTGGCATAAGAGGCATTGCCAGATGGAAGATAAAACTTCACTTTTATGGGTATTTTAAGGAAGAAAACATTTGGTTTGCATCATTTTGAAACGAATAATATTTATTGCCCTAATGATTTGTATTTTATAATCAGAATAACTAAAAGCACTGTCAATTACTTAGTATTTTAACAAGATTTAAACAAAAAAACTCTGATAACATCAAGTCATTTTAAATGATCAAGTGCTTTTAAAGCCAAACTGTAATAACCCCAAGCGATGGGTTGTTTACATAATAAAACTAAATAAACACTGACCACAGCTTGGCTGTATTTAAAGATTCTGTCATTTGTTACCACAAATTGTGGCTCACAGCATGCTCTGGGGGACCCAGTGTGTTACAATCACAGACACATCAAACAGACGCCTTCGGGGCCTGACTCAGGCTGTGGTGGAGGAATGGGGAGCTCTGGGGCTGCTCCTGGGTGGGTTTGGGGAGAATTGCAGTAAATTCTGCCAGTCTTATTTTCCCAAGACATCAGCAGGTCTCCTGAGGCTGGTAAGTTTCTGTGCTTAGGAAGGATGGTCTTCCTCTGATCTTTGCCCATCAATAATTTGATTATGTTCATCTCTCTCCATTACTTAAATTAGTAATATTCCATATATTTTTTCTTATTTTGCTGTTTCACCTCATGCTGATGATTGTTTTTTCTATTTAATGCCTTTGCAGGCATTAGGGATGAAAAAAACACGTGTGGCCTTTCTCCCGCAGCAGAGCTACCTTCATCCCAAGCTTGAGGCTCCCAGAGACACCACCTCTCCTGCCCAGTGCCAGGGCTCATCCAACTTCGATTTCAGCACAATGGTGTGTGCTTTTTGACTCTGCATCTCTCCTGGAACAGCACATGGTGGAAATACTCTCAAGATTAAGACCAAGAAAATAAAAATGTTGTTAACCTTTCAAAGGAAAGGGGAAGGAGAAATAAATGCAGACTGCTTCAGATCAGCTTCTCCTTCAGCACCTGAGCATGTCAGCTTTTGGCTGATGCCTGAGAGGATTTGAAATGAAGCATTTGAGCGGCAATGCCCAGAGTGACAGTGATCTGTGCTCTATCATACATGACCTGTTGAGAACTTTTCAGCACTTAGGACACTGCTGGGGATGGTGAAAACTCCATCCCTGAGAGAGATCCTCCAGCTTTAAGAAATCTCAAGAGAGATGCTTTTATTTGGAGTTAGATCAAGACTTTGTCCAAATAACAAGGAGAAACATTCTCATTGCCTAGTCTGTGATGATAGAAGCACTTATAATCATTTTCACATTGATGGCAATCCTGGGATAATCAACACTTTGGAGGACTAATCTCTCCTGTCTCAGTGAGATCATGCCAGGGGATGAAGATGTTCCAAAGCTTGGAGTATTTTACATATTAGCATGGAAAACAGCTTTTGTGCACCTTAAGTAGTATTTCAGAGGTGTAGCTAGTTCTGCTGGAAGTTTTCTTCGTCTGTCTGGGTAGAAAGACACTTGGCTTGAGGTGACCACTTTTCACCCATTCTCTTCTGCTCAAGCATCAGGGGGTAGATGATGCCTGGTGATTTTGGAGACTGGAGGGAAGGCAAAAGGAGACCTTGAGCACCGGCTACATTAAGGTTCTGTTGAAATAACACCAGGTTTACTCTGACATATTCCACAGGACTTAATATTGATTTTCAAATAATGTGGAATGCTGTTTTTATAAACAATTATTGGCAAGGGAAGGCGTTGTTTTTGGAAGCTCTTGTGTGTACAGTGAGGCTTTATTTCTTCTGGTTTTGAAGTGCGGCACTTCTTTTAAAAAATGCTGTTCAGGAAACATCTGCTGTCATTTAAGGAGTAACACATTAAGGCATATTAAAGTGCACTCTTATTAGTGTTTCAGCAATAAAAAGAAAGGTTTTCTATTTGAATCATATGTTCTTTAACACATCTGCCAGCCATCTGAAACTAGCGAATGTTCCTAAGTAAAAACATCTTCATAACCTTGTAGAAACATAGTAATGCATAGTGCTCCGTTTGAGAAAAAAATAATAAATCCTCTTATGCACTGAGTTCAGGGAACTCTCAAGCAGGTTGCTGGTCTGATGCTGAGACCTTTAGGTAAGATCAGTGACAGCAGAAACTTTGTCAGTCAATCCCAATGAACCCTCTAAAGGGACTTGACTGGAAAAGCAAACTGAGAACAGAAAGCTCTTCCACAGAAAAAACAGAATTTTCACCAAAAAAAGAATATAATAAAGCATTTGGATTGGAAAAAATGTATTTTATTTGGAAAGTGGCTGCTGTATGTCAACCAAAGGGTAATTTCTACTTATTAAACTCCTTTGCTCTGTGCAGACATTCCCTATGACACACTGTGGTCTCTTGTTTAACAATGTTACTGCATCATAGAACCATAGAATGTTTTGGGTTGGGTCATGTTAGACATTTTTTCAGCAAAAATCTCAAAGGTGGGAAATCACTGAAATAGCCCTTATACAGGTATTTCATTAATTTTCTCACTGACACCATGGAAGTGATCATCACTGCACAGGTTGAAGGACCAGTCAATTAACAAAGGAGATTTCCTCTTTCTGATTTTTTTAAGGAGCTAAGAGCTGCTGTACCTGAATGATGTACCTGATCTGATGTTCAGTGATGCATCTGCTTGGCAAACAATAGAAATCTGCCTAATTAGACTCTGTTTGAGATTGACCTGCTTCTGCAGCTCTAACACACAGATCTCTTCACTGAAGGATGATAGGATTCTTCCCTAGAAAATCACCAGCTTGATCATGCTGGTTTCTAACAGCAAAGGGATTGTTTATATTTTCCAGAGCTGCAGAGGGAAGTTTGCTGGAGGTTCAAACTACGGGGGGGGGTTGGAGGGGAAGGAAATGTAACTTTCCTTCAGAGCTCACACATTAAATGCCATTTGCCCACTGGGCTTGCTCTTCATGGGGAGCTGCAAATTGCCCATTCAGCTGCCAAGCAGAAAACAAACCTGGAGACAAATGTAGGAAACTACTGAACTTCTGAGGGGCTGGGAACTTTGTGGGTATTCAAGCATGGAAAGGGAGTGCATGGCTGACTTACAGCAGGGGACTTAGAGGTGGACCAGTTTCAAAGCCTTCTGGTCTTTCTACTGGTCCCAGTGGGATTTGGGCTACTGGGTCCCATCCTTTGCTGAATTTCTGTCAGAAGAATCAAGCAAGAGCATTCAGACCTGAAACTAGAGATGATGGATTCAGAGGGATTGGCTTGGGATCAAGCTCAGGCTTGATATTGCTGTTTTGATGCAGTCACTGCCACGGGGATTCTTAGAGGACTTCCTCAGCCTAAAGTGAATTAACTTTTTTTTCCTGATAACTATTCCCCTTTGGCTAACCTAGACTCTCCCCATGTGAATCTGTGATAGTGTATGAAAATGATTTTTCTCAAAAGCCACTTTATTGTCTCTTATGCTGCAACAGCAATAATTAACCATTTTACCAAGAAAACATGTGAGATTAGAACCACACCATATTGTATGGTGAAAGACCAGTATACGTAGCAGGTATGCTGACTCACAACTGTGAGGCCAAGGTCAGTCACACTTTCAACAAGGAGGATTTAAGACAAGAGGCCACTTTCAGAAACTCATGACGTGGATCAGAAAAAAAAAAAAGTTCCTGATAATGAACAGCCTGGCAAGTGGAAAAACAGAGATGATGTTTTAAAATGGTTTTATAAAGCATAAGGTTGGATATAAGAATGAGCTTCTTTACTGTGAGGGAGGTGAGACTGGAATAGGTTCCCCAGAGAGGTTGTGGATGCCCCCTCCCTGGAGGTGTTTAAGGCCAGGCTGGATGAGGCACTGAGCAACCTGATCTGGTGGGAGGTGTCCCTAATTGGGATTAGATGATCTTTAAGGTCCCTTCAAACCCAAACCATTCTATGATTCTATTGGAGGTGTTCCATTTCACAGTACCAGCATGCTTCAGTTCTCCATCTCAAAAGCAAGGAAGCTCCAGCTTTGGAGACTATGCTACAGAAAAGCATTGTATAATGTTGGACATCTTTTCTAACAGTCTCAGAAAAAACTTCACTCCTCCCAGAACTGTTGTGGAGAGACCCACAGTAGCAGGTTCTTACACTGAAAGCTATAGTGATGCTCTTCATTTTAGAGGATTTTAGGCACCACTGTCACTTAACAAACCATGAAGTCCCTGCTGGGAAGGCTTTGCCAGGAGCAGGCAGTGACTGCAGTGTTTCAGCTCTCCTTCAGCTGCCCTGCCAGTGATGAATACTGTTTGATTAGAGAAACAGAACTTACGTCGTTTCTCTCGGTGAAGCTTCTATTGGGGAAGATTAAACATCAGCCAAACATTACTGAATTACCTTTTTAAACCTATTATTTCAACGTGATTAACTTCTTTTCATTTGGCTGTAAGCAAAATCTTGTTTACAAGGCAAAAAAAAAAAAAAAAGCATTTGCTATAATATCGGCAATAATAATAAAAATGAACATCACAGGGAAATAATTTATGTGTAAACCAGCATAAAAATGTCATTGATGCATGAATTTCCTCTTCAATTAATAACAAGGAGGAAATATTTAAAAACAATTTATCAAGGAAATATATACAGTCCATATATCATGCACTCGAAAAGGCTGCACCAGTATCCACTCCACAAATAGCTCCGTGACCTGAACCATCACACAGATGCTGGATTCCTTTGTGTGACCTAATTTGGGGCAGTTGTCTAGGACAAGACTTTGTATCAAGTGAAGATCCTTGATTAAAACACTGGTAAAAGCATATTTTGTTAAAGCAGGTAACAATTAGTGCTGACTGGATAGCACAAAATAAACAAAATACAACTCTCAGTGGTTCTGTCTTCATTTTTTCCTTTTCACTGAGATTATTGTCATCACCAATAAACTCAAGTGATCTACTAATAAAAAATAAAACATTGTCTGTCCTACTTATGGTGCTACTAAGTTTGAAAGTGGTCAACAAGGGTAGCACAAATAGAACACCGGGGTCTTGTAATTGTCACTTCAAAATAGTGTGACCAAGAAAACTAGGAGTTAAAATAAATCCAGAGGGGCAAGGTGGGGTAAGACTCCACTTTGAATCTTAGCTCTGCACAGTAGACCAGGATTAAGGAGGTCTCTGAAGGCACATTCACTGTCATCTCCTCACAGTGTCAGGGCAGGGCTTTGTCTGTTCTAGCTGTATAAACACTAGATAATGAAAGTTCTTTTTACTGTATCAAAATCTGTGGAAACACAAACCAGAAAAGCCAGGAAAGCTCCTCCAGCTCTGTAGGCATTTGCCACTCAAAATAAATAGTCAGCAACACTACCATCCTTCTGGCAACCCACTGTGATGGGGCTCCAGATCTGGATATGCTGGTTAAAGGCAGAAAAACAGTTAGTTTCCTTGTCATTTTCCTTGTTTGGTTGTTTTTGTTTGGGATTTTTTTTAAATTTTTTTTTCCTTCGGGAAATTGTCCTTCTGTAAATGTGTGTGAAATTATAATTGCTAGAAAATTACACTCCTTAAATCTTTTGTATCCTTCCAGATGATGTGTTTGGCCCTAGGATTTCACCAGAGAAAAAACTTCTCTGTAAACTGCCAGGTGTTGTATTGAGGTAACACCCTTTTCCTCTGCCATGAAGGGAAAAGGAAGACTTAGAGCCACATGGGTTTTTTTTTCCCTTGATGTTGTGACCATCAGAAAGACCAAAACACGAATAATTTGGCATAAAGCAAATGAAAGTCCTGCAAGATGTGGTGGGAGGTACGGGTATTCCTTCTTGCTCCCTCAGCATTCCCTGCATTGTGAACAGTGGGTGCGGGGCCTGGGAACTCGATGTGAAGTCCCTGAAAATTCAGATGGATTTGGTTTTTTACCTGAAAGCAGCAAAAGGAGGAGTAAAAGGAGGAGTAAAAGGGTCATTGGAAATGAAGCAGCTCTCCTAGAGCTGGGCTGTTTCTGTGCTGATTCCCACAGCCCAGGCAAGCTGCAGGTGGAGGGAAGTGCTGCTGCCCAAACCTGGGATGTCTCTTGGGAGGTGTGAGAAACCTGAGAGCTTCTGTTTGCTGAAGCTACTTCTTCACTGCCTCATGGCTGACAAGTGTCTGGGGATACTTATATCCCACCACCTGGGAAAGCTTCTCATTCCACTATGGGGAAAAAACTCATCCATGCAGAGACCCCAATGGAGCAGGAAGGACACATGAGGCATTTGTCCTGCTCTTTCTTTAAGCCTGGGTCCCACCTGCTTGTCACTGCACTGTTTTCTGGTGCTGAAGATGGACTTTGCTTTGTGATACAGAAACCAAAAGCATTTATAGATTAGGGATTACTCAGCTGGCTACTTCACAACCTAAACTGTGACCAGGGTGGAGAGAAGAAGCACCCTGTGTCACTGCTGTTTGCTCTGTGTTCAACCAGTTTGTCCATCAATACTCCAAACAAGCACCTTTCAATTCCAGGACTGGGAGTACCAATTCTTCCCCTCACAAATGCTAAAATGTTTCTTCCTTTCCTTTCAAGGCTTCTTCTGGCCAGGCTTTTAAAAAGTGGCATTAAATTCTGTTGGCCAGGGAAGGCACCTGTCCCAGGGTAGTTATTTTTAGCAGTTGAGCTGACATCCAATACGGTAGCCCAAGTTATAAAAGTTGGCCTGCATCATCTCCCTGTGAGTTATGTTTTGCTTCAGGATGATTAACTGCAGCTAAAAAAAATGAGCTTTGGGGGCTTATAAACAGGAGGGAGGAGGGGCTGCTCAGTAGTGTAAATCACACAACTATTACATGGGAAAGCACATACAAATTGGTACTTGTTTGCTCAAAGCTATTTATATTAAGGGAAATACCACCCCTTCTCAAGAAAGATAGTTCATAATTTCTTCAAATGAGGCCTCAACCAGCTTGGAGTAATGTTGCACAGCCCAAGGCACTATCAACATAGGGAGAGGACAGCAGAACACTTTCTGGCTCTCTCTCCTTGGTTTTCCATGGAAATGGAGAAATGAGGAAGCATTATAGCCATGAGACAAATGAGTTTAGGAGGTCGTCTCAGCAGAGAGGTCACAGCTGGACACGTCTGCCTCCCCATCATCCCCATCTCAGCCTCATGACACAGACAGAAAGGATTTTGTTTCTCATCTTAAATACAAATTGGTCTTTTAATGCTCTTTCTGATGCTGACAACCAACTGGAAGGCAAGAAAGCCTATCCTGAAATTGAAATTTTTGAGATTTGCAACATCCTGCTGAGTGGGTGGGGAAAGGGAGCTGCATTTTTCTTCACTCAAATTTCAGTGAAAACACAGAGGAAAAGCAAGTAGAATATAGAAAAGTAACTTTTAAAAGCCATTTCTGCTACAGTACAAGACAACTAGAATTGTATGTTGTGTTTTCATCTCCCTTTGGTAATGAGAAAGCTACAGCTTGAATATTCTAAACCATGTGTATATATTTTCTGTGGTGACATATGGAGGTTTCCATCCTAAAGCAAGCTCCAACTGGGCTGGGTGCTGCACACAGAGGGCCTGTGCCCAAAGCCATGACAATACAAGAGATTTGGAGCATCAATGAGTTGTCTTACTTACATCTAGCCCTGAGATTTTTTCATTGGTGCTAACAGGCAGAATTTTTTGCATGTGATGAAACTTTAATAGCATTGTGTGCTACTGCATGTCTGGCTTTGCTCAATGAAATGGTTATCTATTCACCTGTAAAACAGGAGAGTTATTTTCCTGGGTTGAAGGAACATGCCTCTCTGATCCCTAAAGCTGTATCTTATCTTCCAGCTATGATTCAACATTTTCCTAAGTGTGTTGGCAGCACTCAGCTTGAAACGGGATACAGCACCCACCATCCCAGCTCTTCACCTGCCTGGCATCATTCACATCCCTCCCCCACCACCTCTGAATGCTCACATGATTTTTCATTGCCCACTTCTTTTGGTTTCATGTCCTTTTTGTACACATAACCAATGCTCATTAACAGTTTCCAGTAGGTCCATTCTGATTTTCTCCCCAGTCTCCTTGGCAAATACAACAGCACTACCACAGGAGCAGATTTAGTTAACCCCCTCAAATGCCATCTCTCCTCCTCCACTGCCATCCATGTTTCCTTTTGCTCACCCTGCTGAGCTTTATTTTCAGTACTATCAGTAGGTGTGGGTCCTTTTCTTAATGAGAACTGCAAAATGGAAATGCAGATTTGGGATGCTTGCTTTAATTAGACACTGTCAAATAAAATCTGCCATTGCATCTTTGTGCAGAACCTGCTTCAAAACCAACAAGAAAGAATGCTGATTTTTTTTTTTTTTCTGTTTCAGTTCTAAGTTTTTTACTGGCTTTACCCATTGGTAGATTAATTGAAGGGATGAAAAACCAGGAGTGAACTTTTCCTGGAATGCTTGAAAAAATATTAAAAATCAATCAAATTATACCAAGAAAGCAATTAATCTAAAGAAGCTGCCCAGAGAGGGTGTGAGGTCTCCTTCTTTGGAGACATTCAAACCCTTCCTGGATGCCTTCCTGTGTGACCTGATCTGGGTGCTCCTGCTCCAACTGGGGGATGGGACTAGATGATCTCCTCAGGTCCCTTCCAACCCCAGACATTCTGTTCTGTGTGTGAGGGCAGAACAAGACTCTGTGGTAGGAATAGGCAGGGTTTGTTTTTCCAGTACTTCAGCCTAGTTGGGGTTTAACACAGGCTCAGGCATGGAATGAAATATCCAGCACACTGGACTAAACCAGACCAAACTCCTGTTTTTAGATGGTTTTTAGATGGTTTTAAAAGACCAGTAGTTGGGATCAGCTTGCACTGTGCTGTGCCAGGCACAGAGATGTCACAGCACGTAGCAGCCCTGCCACAGTGACAGCCACAACAAAGCCAGCATCTACAAAATCCTGCCCTGTTTGCCTTGAAAGTTCTCCAGCACCTCAACTCGTGTTGCCTCCTATTTCAAGGCTGGAGGAGATGTGTTCCAACTGCTGTGCCTCAGACTTGTGAAATATTAGATGGTGAAGCTAAATGCATGTTTATTTTAGCAATAATAGTTTTACATGAGGGGAACCCCTGATGAACTTGTTCAGCCAGACTGTTAGCAGTTGATGCTGTGTGGCAAGCAAAGAGCAGAGCAGTGCACAGTGAGGGACTGGTACTGCGCCAGTTAGTACCAGTAAGACCATGTCCTACTCTCCCCTCCCAGCCACATCCTCTTCAGCCCCGTGTCCATGCTGATGGTGCTTTCTTTACAGTTTGTTCCTTTGCTATGGGATATATGGTTCAGCCCAAGTGTATACAGAGAGGTGCTCATCAAGCTCCACATCTCTCCTCAGGATTTCAAATTCACTCATGGTTCATGCCTTTCCAGGGCTTTGATTGAGCTTGGACTTCTCTCTTATTTTCATTACTTAACTTGAAGAGTTTACAAGCTTACAGCTGAAACTCAGAGCCAGGCGCACAAGCCACCCCACACTGTTTTGGACTCAACCAACCTATGAGAAGAGTTTTTTAAATCCTATTCAGAGAGAGGCAAACTTCCAAAAGAAGTGGAGGTCAGGTTTGCTGTGGGGTAAGATCCAAAATGCTTGGGGATCTCTCCAGAATTTATTCAGTCCAAACAAAACTACACTCTACCCTGGAAAGTGAACAAGTGATCCCAAGGTGCCAGCTGGATAAGGAGCAAAATTACTCTTTTGGGTGGTAGTTTCAGACTTGTAGTTTTGGTCTAAGTCAGCAGCAACTACTCAGAAGGTGGCCATTTCATCACCTTGTAAAAATTCTGGTGCGAACCAAGGCTCTGAACATAGACAAGATTTCATCATCTCCTCAAATGGAAAAAAAAATGAGGGACAAACTTGTTTTTCTGAGCAGACCTCCTGAGGGCCAGCAGAGCCTGGATCCAGCTCTGAACACCTTGTGTCATCAGTAATGTGGGACACAGTGGGGACTGTCACAGACAATGGCTGCAAGGATACAAACAGCTGCTGAAGAAAAGGCAAAGAGTTGTATTTGTGGGAGGTGGGGAGAGGAAAGGCAAGATGTTGGGGTGCTGCTGAGGGCACGTGGTGGTGACATCCCTGTTATCTGTCCTCTGGTGTGTTAGATCTCATTCCATTTGCTTGCCTTTAATACTTAACGCGTAGGCTTGAGCATCTGTTCTACCAGGAGACAAAAAGGGAAGATGATTTTATTCTTAAATGAATTTGCACCTTCTGCTGATCCCTTCTATTCACATCTTTCCCTTCTTACTCAAGTTGGCAAGTATGACCCTATGCATTTGTAAATCATTTGTTTATAGACTGGACTGTAGATATTTTGGTGCTAGAAACATGCAGTTTATTGGTGTAAACTCACCTTATCCCCAACCAAGAGCTGAGTGCTGCATGAATACTACAACCAGGCTGTAATTGTAGTGCAAATGGGACAGGATCAGAAGCTTCTACAAGGGTATAATCTTAGTAAAAACACTGAATCTGTCTGTTTCTTGATCTAATAAATTATGCTGGAATTGCTCAGTTATAAATCCAGGCTGTCCAGTAAACCCAACAACTAATTTGTCAGTTCCTCGTCTAGCAATCTGACTTTCCCTTGCAATTGCTCACCATGCAGATAACAAGGTGCCTTACAAATCTCTTGGTTAAATGTCATTTGTTTCAATGCCATAACATGCTATGGATCATTGCTCACACACAGTAACCCAATTATATTAACCTGTGCAGCAATACAGTGTAATGACATGACATTAATGTGAACACTTCTGAGGTTTCCAACAATCTGGTCTTTCCTCCAAAGGGGGTTTTCTCCTTGAGCATCTTTCCCTTCCTCCTCCAATGCTCAGAGGCAAAAAGCAAGTTTTCTACCCAGATGTGACAAAAATCATCATAATTTCCCATATAATTGGAGCTCATTCATAGCTTGGAAATTGGGATTGAGCTGTATGATATGTTGGAATCTCTCCAAACCATAAGCATCACTGTTCTGTAGGCTCTGACAATTTTATAAGAATGCCTTTTAAATACAGTCACTTATATTTTGTCAGTATTGATGCCCCACTACTGTTGTGGAGGGGGATAACAACATTTTTAAAAAGCACACATTGAGTAAGACTCCAAATTTACTGAAAGATTAAGTTGTTCTTATTATTTTCAAGAGTTAGAATAAAAGCTGGCTAAATATACCAGCAAGCTGAGTAGCTGATTTGCCTTCTCTTTGCATTGCTGCAGCAGACATTGTGTAAGAAAAACAGATACAAGACAAATTTGATAAAATCATGCCATTCAGACATTTAGGCATAAAAGTAGAGAAGGAGATTATTTTATAGTAAAGAGCAGCATTGGATTGTTTTTTTTGTTTTCTTTTTTTTTTATAAAAGCCAAATGAATTTTGAAGTATTGCTGAAGATTTCCTTATTCCTTATTTCTGAGAGAAAAATATAAAAACTACTGCTGAGTTTCACTGGTTGTCACTGAAAAAAATCTCTGGAACACTGTTGAGAGGGTGCAGAAGGATAACCAGCCCATTGAGAGGGGGGTGCATGTCTGATGGAGAGATGGAAAAGATTTATAGCTCTGTGGTGGTAGCTGTTTTCCATCACTATAGTATATGAGGGGAATATGGAACTGTTTCTGATCCTCTGGTGATCTGGTGATCCCTCACCCTCTAGCCGGTTTGCTGGGGAAGGTGACACCACAAGTGGAGTAAGGTGTCCACTGCCTGTGCTGAGGATATGACCCTGTGTTTCTGGCTATTTATGGCTTTTTCAGCTTCTGCAGAGAAGGCAAGTAACCCTATTGAAAGCATTGGGTAAAACCTGCTGATATCAGCTAAACTCATCCTGTAGGAAGAGTTTTAGTAAGTAAAGAAATAAAGAGGCTCATCTCTGACAAATCTTACCTGCCACAAACATATTTTGATCAGCCTGACACAATCTGTAACAGGCGCATCTAAATATTATGGAGAAATATGTGGCAATCAGCTCCAAATATGCAGCTTGTAATGTATACTCTCCAAATTCTTTCCATTGTGCTGTTAAATGCATCCAGCTGTCCATACATTAAAGTTAAATATACTGTACTATAAAACCGAACTGAGAGTGGAAACTATTAAAATAAACCCAGCTATTTCCCTCTTCCCCCTCTCCCTCCCAATCCCGTATATTTGGGTTGGGGAAGGAGGAGAGTTATAACAACAGCCATTTGATGTGGTGCAATGTTGGGGGGGAGAGGTGAATGTAAGGGACAGGGAATGGGAGCAGCCCCAGCCTCAAGAGCAGGGAGAAATGGGTGTGAACATTCTGGGAGACCATGAGGTGGGACAAAGGATCCTTCTTCCAAGAAGCAAGTCCTATCTGGGTTTGCCAGGTATGGGAAATGGCAGGGAGAGGTTAATGGTGTCATGGGTGAAAGGAACAAAACATCTTTTTTCTCTTAAAAGAGCTTTGGGATCCATGTGCTGCAAAGTATGTCCTAACTACTGATTTTGTTTGGTTTCTCATTTATGATTTTTTTGTGCTTAACTACTATAAAAAGAGTTACAACAGCCAGAAGAGTGCAATCCATGATGATTACCTTAGGGGCAGTGCAGGTTCATGTCTCATATCCTAGCATTAGAATATTGAGCTGAAAACTCTGTTAGTCAGTGGCTGAAGCAAGAGAAATGTGAAAGCAAAAGTTTACAAGGAAAGAGTTTTTCATAACTATATTTTTAATCTCTTTTTACTAAGTAAGTGAGGTTTGAATTGTTTGTCTGTCTAACATGTAGCTTCCATAGGATTTATTTCGCTTTGATATCAGCAAAAGACAGATACCAAACATGATGCTTCTGCTGAAGGAAATGTGATCATAGCTCAGCCATTGTCCATTTTGAGCAGGAGCAGCCAGGTGACCTATTGAGCCACTTGGAAATTTTTTCTTTCTCTTTTGATCAGGAAATTCCAGATCTATTTTTCTAAACATGAACTTCTGCTCAAAAAAGAATCTTGTCTATAAATGAGATCATGCTTCTTGAACACCTCCATGATGACAGCTATAAACAGACCCCAGTTGAAGATAATGGTCTTCCCTTTGCAGGAGGATGAAAATAACATCTAGATTGGCACTGGTAGGACAAGAACTTTTAGGCTTAAAATTGAACAAGTAAGATTTAGATTAAACAGAAAGAGAAAGAACTGTTTTTTAGAATGCAGTTGGGTTCAAAACCTTGCTCGTTATTATTGCCCAAACTGCCCATCACACCACCTCCTGCCCTGGGCATGTCTTTCACCAGCAAGGTGTTTTTCCGGTACTATGAGGTAATCCAATTAGTCCCCAGTTATTCAGGGCTGTGCAACTATCTTGTTGCTGTTTGTCCTCTTGGCAGCTTAGGCAGCAGCAATACAACCTATGTGAGCCCTGAAGTATGTCTGCAGGGAGCCTTGCTATCCAATGCTGAGAAGGTCGGGGCCTCTCCGGGTGTCAGTGACAAACTTTCTGGCATGAGGAGAGGGGCAGATAAATCAGCTGCCTGTTCGGATGAACCTATGAGCATGGAAAGCAGCTCCGTTGTTGCCAGAAAGGAAGAGAAGGTGAAGGGAGATGTTTCTGATGGGATGTCCAGCACACATCACTGGCACTCAGCTTTGGCATCTATATTGATGTCCCTCTGTCACACTTAACACATTTGGGATGCACAGGAGTAACAAAATCAAGCCATGTTAAAATGTCCTAGGATCATATTGGCAATGTTTTCAGTAGCTCCAATGGCCTGAAATACTGCTCTCATGTCATCTGCTTGAGATAGGAGTGCAGTTCACTCTTTGCCAAGTGTCAGCTTTCAGGAGTGTTTGGTATCAGCCTGCAACAATCAAAAGGCAAATTAAAGGTGAACTGGTGTAATCTGTGCAGTGGAGAGTGAAAATGTGTGAGATAAGAGGGTTTTGATGTTGATCCAAGTTGCTGTTTCTCCTTCCTTCCTCCCTGCTTCAGGCAGAATTTCCCAGCTTTTCACAAACCCTTTCTATTACTACCTCGTAATCAGCTGTAATTTTCCCTCCTCTTGCACACTGATTCCCCTGCACATTTTTGTTTGACTTTTTCAATGGGAGAGAGCTTAATTTCAAAATAAACAACTGCACTTAGCACTTCTGCAGCTGGTTTTGATCCAGTGATTTCCAACAGCTTCATGGACAGGCTTTCAGCACCTTAAAGAGAGTAGAAATGCCCTCTTTTAGACCTCAAGATCCCTATGTCCCAGGGGAACCATCACAGTCTTCCACCCCAGGCAGCCACTTGTATCTGTGAATAGAGAATTTACCTTCCTGGTTTTGAAGCCTTTTACTGCTGGTTTGCACAGGGGATCTGGGTAGTGGGGAACCAACCCTGAGATGTGAAATAAAGTGTCCTTATCACACAGCAGCTCAGTGAGAGCCTAGAGGAGTCCTCATCTCCACTGCACCTACTCTCCATCCCAGACAGGGAAAATGCCCTTTTTATTTCACACCCATCCAGGTCAGATATAGGAAGAACAAAGTGGTGTCCACCCAATTCATGTCAGGCTGGAGTTTTCAGAGGTGTATGAAGGTGTTTTGCTGGCTGATTCACAGTGAGAATGTGTTGCAAATGGACATTTAATGCTCCCCAGTGCTGCTGACAGCCTCATCCCTTGCTGGGTTAATGGCTTTAGATTCTCACCCTCCTCAAGCCTGATGCAACTGCTTTATAAAAGCTCCATAGCCCACCCCATGACAATCTTTCACCAGCTTTAAAATCCTTTTTGGTTCAGGTTTTGCAGCATTTGCTGGACTTAAGTGATTTGACAGAGTGGGGATTGCTGGCCTTTGCTCAGCTTGCAGGTAAATAAAAGCCTGGTTGCCTTTTCTTCTGCTAAGAGTAAAATGATGCATTGACCAAGGGCACGATGCATATTCACCTCCATCCATCCCTCCTCTTACTCATTTCCATTGGAGTGTGAGGATGTCCCCCTTTCAATCACCTTCACTGGGGACACGACCTGTTGAGAGGAGTGCAGTTAAATGGCAGAGCAGAGTGATACTTGAGTAGCAGCAGGTGAACTGTTTGCCATTTACATCAAACTCATGTGTGTTTTAGAAAGACACATAATGAAGATAACACTGGCTTTCCTCAGATCTGCTGCTGCCCTCCAGATGACTGTGGAACAGACATATTCCTATCCCCCTTTCTACTCCTGTTCCTGTTGCTATTCTTATTTCTGAGCCTACTCCTTCTACTCCTACTCCTGCTTCTACTCTTCTCCCTCTACTTTATTCCTATTCCTTTTCCTATTCCTATTCCTATTCCTATTCCTATTCCTATTCCTATTCCTATTCCTATTCCTATTTCTATTCCTATTCCTATTCCTACTCTTACTCTTCTATCTACTCCTCTTCCTATTCCTATTTCTAATCCTATTCTTTCTCTTACTTTTATTCCAGCTCCTATTCCTTTTCCTATGATTTTCTTCCTATTCCTACGATTATTTCCTATTCTTACTTCTAATCCTATTCCTGTTTCTGTTCCTGTTCCTACTCCTACTCCAGCTCCCACTCCTATTCCTATATTGTACAAGTATTTCCTATTTTCACACAAATATCTGCATTCTCTTCCCATTCCCCCTACTGCGTATTTGGGAGTCTACAGTGGGAATTTCTGCCATGCAAAAAACCAATGCAGGAGCAGAGGCAAAGCCACGAGGTGATATTTGCAGATGGCTTCAGTAAAGCCCTGCAGACTTAATGTCTGTAACCAAACACTTCTAGAATAGATTCTGAGGGAGCCCATGTGGTGGCCTGAGATACCCTACATCCACCCCAGTGACCTCTTTGGCTGGCAGAGGCAGCTTGCCTGCAAAATTTAATATTTTTTTTTGCCAGTATAGCTCACCATGCTTTGCTGGGGGGGTCAAGATTTGTAAGGAGATGAAATCTCTGATGCACTCAGCTCTGCAGGCAGAGCACCACTGCCTACTGACAAAGCATTTCTGGAGAAGATAAAGCTTTTGCTACTCTTTAATTAGGGAACCAGGGAGAATTAGAGGTGTGACTGCATCCAGGAGCTTTGTAAGGCAGCCTAAGCTAGTGTCTAAGCTATTTCACAAGATTTGGTCCCAGATTCAGAAGTTCAGTCCCAAAGCAACAATTAAAGATCTGTTAATGACAACAGACAAACCAAGAGATGAAGAGATTTGACTGAGATTTTTTTTCCCCCTGCAATTGTACTACCCAGAGAGAACTTTCCCCCTTCATAAACATGTCTCTTGTACTCCAGGTGCACTGGTCAAATCCCCAGCCAGAATCTGGTTGATTTGCTGCCCTCACTTCAGTGTAAGCAACAAATGGGAGTGAATTTCAAACCTATTTTTATGCTGTACAAATCACTCTTCTGTCTTTGAAGCACTAAGACCCTCCTGCAAAGTTCCATTCTTGCTCCATGTGGGGGGATCAAGAAAGAAGGAAGGAAGATGCTGCCACTTGAAGAGAGGAAAAAAAATAAATCCCCAACGGATCCAGTTGGCAGAGGAACAGATTCCTGCTGTCCACCTACACAAGTTGCCCGCCCCTGATGGATTGATTTCATTTGTCTAATTATTTTGAGGATGTTTTTGCAAAAAATCCAAAGGGAAGCAGGCTACAAAAAGACATACTGTCAGTGGGAAGTTATTCATTAACAGCCAAGTGTCTCCCAGACAAGACAGAGATGCTGCTGCCTCTGTGAAGTTTGCATGTCATTACAGAAGGATGTTGTGATGTGTCAGACACAGGGATTTAAGACAGATCTCTTCCTTGCCCAGAGTCCCTTTTGCTTCTGCAGTGTTTACATGGGATCAAGCAATCAGTATCAAATGTATGAAGTACTATCCACATGCATCACCCACCAAGAAAGACTTCATTTTCATTGCACAGCAGTGCAGAAACACTTCCAGGGCAGAGAAGGGCTGCCCAGATAGAAATCTTTGGGTTTTTTCCCCCCGTTCCTCTCATTGATGCTACTATGAGGTTCCCCTGAGCCTTCTCTTCTCCAGGGTGAACAACCCCAACTCCTTCTGCCTGTCCCCATAAGGCAGTTGCTCCAGCCCTTTGATCATCTTTGTGGCCTCCTCTGGAGGAGCTCCTCCAACAGCTCAATGTCTTTATGTTGAGGACTCCAGAACTGGACACAGTAACTCCAGGTGGGGTCTCACCAGAGTCAAGTAAGGGGCAATGACATGACTGCAATCTGTTGGTGCTGACACCATGCTAAAGGTTAAATTATGCTTTTAAAAGCCCATTTTACTAGATTTATAGCTTTAGCCCACCACTTCTGATGCACCAGATTCTCCATCCCATGACATGAAGGCTCACCATGAGCCACTAACAACCAACATCGGTGCACTCAGCTTGGTATGGCTGCTTCTTGATGCAAACACGGGAACAATACAACGAGCTTCTTTGCTTCAGCCATCCAGAAACACTTCTCACCAAAGACAGGGAAAAAAAGCCCACAACAAGCTACCACCAAACTTTTGAGGCAATTTTTCACATTTTAATAGCTTTTATTCCATGTCTTAATAAATGCATGTTTGTTGATTTGTGTAAGCGTGATGCAGGATTCTGCAAATGAATGTAATCTGCAACCAGGGGATAGCTAACCACGAGCTAACACTTTTGAGTAATGAATCCCTACTGTATCAGATGGACGCTATTCATAATAATTCCTTGCTTTTCTCATTTTGGCGTGTACAGTAGCGATTAATCAATTTGCAGTGTTATGTCACCCGCAACAAATTGCTAGCACCAAGACAAATTTATTGCTTTATGATAAAAGAACTTGTTTAGGTAGAAATAAATTAAATCTGGGGGTTGTTATTTGAGTTTGATGTTTACATGTATGACCCACGCTGCACAGGCCAGCAGAGGTAAGGCTATCCAATTATGATGCTGGTGTTTTGAGGGTAGTTCAAAGAGATGCAAAAGCAAGTGGTGTGTTTGTGCTGGTAACTAGTCCTTGAAGAGAGACAGTCCTGAAAACTCTCTGTGCTGTGAATGAGGCTCTTCAGAGGAGTTTTTAAGGATTATCAGGAAACAGTCTTGCATGTTCAGTGTGTCCTCTATTTTAAGATGGCTTGAAGCACTTTGTTTGGGGGGCATCTAGAGGAGAAGCATCTCACAGGACCCTGACAAGTGACACTTTCACAGGTTTTCTTCTGAAGGTTGCTGCTCTGTGGAAAGGATCTGAGCAGAGATTGCTTTGTGGGAAAGAGACGGGGGAGTCTGTCTCCCAGGCTGTATGCTGGCTGGCCATCTCCCTCTGCAGACAATGGAGAGACCTTGATGAACCTCTCAGCCATGCCCCCAGCAGCTGGGCTCTGTAAATCAAGCCCTTCTTGCCTACTCTCACTCCTAAAGCTGGAACCAGCCTTCAGAGTTATTTTCAAGGTGTTCAGTATCAAGATGACCAGCCCTAAGTGTGCAAAGGCTGATTAGCTTCTTGCAATAAGAATACAAAATCACTGCCTTTATTTATTTTACTTTTTATTAAGTTTCCTTCAACCTTTGACATGCTCCAATCTTATGTTAGCTGTTCCTCAGCAAACCTTACTTTTCCTCATATTTTCTCCTTCCCACTGCTGAAGGAATCACTTTGGCACTTTCTCCCTGGGTTAAACGATGCTGTAACTTCTCTTTCTTTGCTTATTTCTTCTACTCTTCACTTTTTCTCATTTCTTGTATTCCTGACCAGGCATTTTCTATAGCTCTGGATAATACCTCTCCCTTCCCTGCTACTCCCTGCTAATGTCCTTGTCAGCCTTCTCCTGAATCATTGCTGCACCATCCCAAAAGATGTTTAACACAGATTACCCCTTGCTGGAACTGCAAGACTGAGAAAACTCAATGTGTCAAACCATTCCTTCACATACAGACTACAGCTCGTCAAGACAATCCTGAAATTGTGTGAAAAGGGAGAGGAGAGGGAGAGGAGAGAGAGAGGAGAGGAGAGGAGAGGAGAAACTCTCAGTCCTCAGAGCTGTGATGAAAAGGGAATAAATTTCACTCAGTGCTTGCAGGGTTGTGAGAGTAGCACTGCTGTGAGAGTAAGCTCTGCTTATTCTCCAAAATTCCCTCAATTTGTCCCTTTATTTAAGATGTATAAGCCTGCAGGAGCTGTGAATGTTCAAATCACCCACACAATTCAGACATGAGTGTGAGCAGCACCTAAAAATAACAGTGTATTCCTAAACTTCAGCTAAAAGACTATCATTAAACTCAAGTTTTGCCAGACTCTGGATGTTCCTCCAGATTTTTGCCAGCTTGACTAGTCTCAAAGGGTTCTAATGTTAGTCAACAACAGCACAGTAATCGTCTATTAATTAGCCAGTTTCTATCACCACCCCCAAAGCAATTTTATTAGCCATGACAGCAGCCAGCTTTTGATAACTATCTGCCCTCAGAATTGGGTGAAGGAGCCTTCACGCTTCCTGGATAGTCCTCTTCTCTGATAATATCTGGTGAAATAAAAATTGTTTCATGAAGCTTTCTCTCCATCAAATATTACTGAATCAGGGTTTTGGGTTTCTTTTAAAAAAACCCATAATCCCAAATAGTACTTTTTAAAATCTCATTCTTGGTTTCAATACATGATCCCCCACTGAGTTGAAGCCAGGTGGTTCAAAAACTACCACAGCTATATAAGAAAATACACAGTGACACAGTTGTCTAAACTAATAAAATTTTTGGTGTAAGGAAAGTCTAAGCATTATTATTTGTGGTTTTATTTGCATTATGGCACTTTTACTGTCACAATCCAACCACAGCACCATCATACCAACTACCCTACAGTGTCTGTAGTGCCCTCCTACCCACATTCCAGTGAGAGGTGTAATTGGAGCATGTGGGTGAGCAAACGCAAATGAATTTAAAATAACTGCCAAGTTAACCCAGTGCTATAAAAAATTCATTGCTCCTCTCCTGGTTCTCCACCTCAGAGCAGCCCCAGCTGCAGGGAAGAGCTGGTTCTGCCCTGAGCTCTCTGCACATTCCCTTCTGACTTCAAGCTCTCTTTGTGCCACTTAATATTCCCTTTACCAAGTGAAACATGCGAGGTTCTGGATCTGTCTCTCTCTTTGAAAAGTTACCTATTAGAAATGTTGAGGCCTACATTTTCAATTTTTTTTTTTTTAAGAAAGAAGGTAATAATAATTTTTACATTAAAAAGAAGGGAAAGGGTACTGAAATATAGGACTAGAAAATCTCAGCTGATTCAGTCATTAATTGGCAATATTAAGTCCTATAAAATAGGCGAATGCATACATAAAGCAGGTTTACCCTTATAGACACTGGCACAAAGGAGAAGGGCTCTGAGTTACTCCTAAAGTGAATCAATATTTTGACAAAGCTGATATTTGTGCTCGCACATTCCAAACACTCTGTTGCCCATGTGGGACTTGGCCTCACAAACATGGGTTGCCAAATGCATATTCATTAACCTCACAATTGGCTAATCCAATAAAAGAAAGTGAGAAAGAAAGCAAGAAAGCAAACAAGAAGGAAAGATCAGTGCCCTGGTAGCATGCTTATGGAGTCATTTATTGTAAACGTGATTCGAGTGGTTTATTTCAGACATGTTCCTAAAAGCTTAAAAAACCCTGGCATTGCCTACCCCCAAGTCAAATCCTGCACAAAATCGGATGTTTGAGCCTTTTCAGTCCAAGCCAAATGGAAAAAGGGAATTAGAAGGATGTTACTCATTCATTACTGCCACTTTAATCACTTAGAGGGCCAATTAAGTATAAATCATTAGTATTAAGTTACTTTATCCAAGACTCCTTACATGACTGGATTTGGAGGTCTCTGGGCAGCTGGATGTATCATGAGCTGGAAAAGGCAGTCAGATGTTGGGTTTCCCCCCTCCCTTTCCCTTTCCCCCTTGCTATGAAATTGATAAATGAAGGCTGCATTCTAGGTGCAGCAGTAATTTCTGTAGTGCAGTCAACTGCTAGGTCCCTTGTCTCCTTCGAGCAATGAGGCCACCGTCCCCTTTAATGCCTCAGCCTTCCCCTGGGCTGCCAAAAGGCCACACCAGAACCAGACATGGATTCATTTCGATGCACAAATCCCCAGTGCAGGAACCCTTTATTCATTAACAGATCCATCCTCTCCTGGAGAAGGGAATAGAAAAGCCAGGACAGAAAGTGGCTTTCATCCCTTTCCTGCTCTCTGACCGTTGTGTTCCTGCCTAAATCTCTCCCGAGAAGTGAAGGTGCCTTCAGGGGCATGTTAAAGACGTGATGCAATAGCATCCTCTAAGATTCTGTCCTCATCCCTTTCTTTCCCCCCCCTTCTTTCCAGGGATAAAATTTCCCCAGCGGCCTAGATCACTGTCTGGGAAGCATATTTCCTTCTAATCGGTTTTACAGCTCTTTTAAAGTAATATGTCAGATCATTTTCTCCATATACATAGTTAATGAAAGTAACCCTACAAATTCATTTTAAATAGATGGAAGTTGTTATAACCCTGATCTGGAATTTATTACATTCATTACAATCTTGCTGAAGTAGGTAATGTAATGGACTATTACTTTTATTATCTTTTTAATCCCTCAAAATTATTAGGAACTGACTAATATTTGGCATCACCCTGTTAATGTTTAAACAGAAATTGATATCTTCATTCATCTAATAAATGATGGGGTCTTTTTTTCTGCAGAAGAACTAAAGCCGGTGAGTATTTTTTTAAATCTGAAACAGGCCAAAAGATTTTGAAGTAAAATCATAAACTGACAATGTAAGAATTTTATTAAATCAGCTCTTTTATCAGGTTATGAGAACATTATCCAGAACTATTTTCATGGCTCATGAATACCCAAGAACAGTCTGGGCCGCATCAGTTTCTGCAATGGATGGATTAAGAATTTACTTCAGGAGTCAGCTCTTTAATCCAGCTCTTTATTCCAGCTCTTTGCCTTGGGCTGGATGCCAAGAAAGCATTTCAGTAAAACTCTCCCAGTCAAGACAAACTTTCTTAATCACTCAAGAGCAATGTTTTTCCAGGTTATCCCCAGATGCTTCAAGTTGACCTCCCAAAAGGCTCACTTTCTTGTACCTGTTCTTTAACATGGTGCTCAGTCACAGCTCTTTGGTATTCAATGGGGTGTCATTAGAATCATAGAATAGTTTGGGCTGGAAGGGACCTTAAAGGTCATCTAGTTCCAACCCCCTGTCATAGGCAGGGACACCTCCCACTAGGTCAGGTTGCTCAGTGCCTCATCCAGCCTGGTCTTAAACACCTCCAGAGAAGGGATAGCTACAACCTCTCTGGACAACCTCTTTGAGTGTCTCACTACCCTCACAGTAAAGAATGTCTTTCTTATATCTATCCAGAATCTTCCCTCTTCCAATTTGCATCTGTTACTCCTAGTTCTTCCATCACATATCCTATTAAAAAGTCCTGCCCCAGCCTTTCTGTAGGCCCCCTTCAGGTACTGATAAGCTACTATGACGACTCCCTCCCCTTCTTCTCCAGGTTGAAATTTAGTTCAGTTCAACCTTAGTTCAGGACAAAATCCAGGCAAAAAGTACAAATGCTTCCTTCTCAGCCCCCTTGCTGGCTGGAAGCAACGCTTGTAGGTTTACCAAGCAGATAGGGTTGGTGACTGCCGTAGGAGGCCATGGATTGCATCATCCATTCCATGGGTGAAAGAGTCAGCTGGGGGGTTGCTACAGGTCAACAGATGAACACAAGCACGTGGTAAACATCGTGCAATGTCCATGTGCCCTCACATGTGCAGGCAGACATGTGCAATGCTACATTTGACCCCAGCAGTCTGCACAAGCCCAAAAGTCCTATACAGAAGGACTGGCGTGCAACCCTGTGTCATGCACGAGGTCTCACCGGGCCCTGAACTTTCCACCAGAAGCAATATAGACTGCACTAAAGCCCTCATCTGCCAAACCAATTGACATCTTGCCAGGCTTATGCACACGCTGATATCCCTGGGAGGAAGCTTCCTGCTATTGCAGTGGTTCTTAGTCTTCAGCTGCAGATGCAACACTAAAAATGCAAGAGCTAGTTTTTGGCATTTTCTGCTAGTCCCACTAGAACCTGGACCAATGTTACTGATCAACAGTGGCAGCTGTGCCACCTGTTCTGGCAAGTTAAATGTTATTTCAATGGCCTTTTCGGTCTTCCATGTAAAATCTGTCACTTGGGCTTCACCTCTGCCTAAAGCCTCATTCTGTTCCCAGGGGCACATTGGCCACACTTTCCCAAAAGGTTTTAAATGACAAAGTCCCATTTTTAGAAGTTATGTAGCTAGAGAACACAATGGCACAAACAAGTTTCCAAAGGGGTTAGCAAAAAAAGCACCTCAATTTTATCTTGCACTGGTGATGATGAAGGTGCTTTTGAACCTTGCATAAAACACCTATTTGTGCTTTTGCATAGCCTTAGACACCTTGAAAAAGAGGCATCGAAGTAACTTCTAAAATTTCAGTAAGAAATCTGGCCCTTTGGCACTTCTAGAAATGTTACCCAGCATGCAACCTTTGAAAACATCCAAGCCATGTTTTAATGCTTTTAATCTGTACCTCACCTTACAAGGGCCATTAATATTCATTATAGATTAAGGCCAAAATGAAGATAACAGAGAGTTCTTTACAATTTCTTTTGAGTTAAAACTGGGTTTGACAGCACAGTGCAAATGAAAGGCACAAAAAGTTTCTTTGGATGGTAGCCCTAAAAACCAGTTACTGAGGTATAGATATATATTTATATATATTAAAAAGACCTTTTTATTAGTATATAGTTGAAAAAATGCAGAGTTAGTAGCATGATAAAAGAACTGCAAAGCAGACTCACAGCATGGTTTATTTTTAATTGAGATGAAAAATGAAAAATAGAAGAATTTAGAAGCAACCTTGAAAGCAAAACATTTTCTGCAAATTGACCCTGAGAAGTGAATATTAGATAATATGTATTCAGGGAAGTAAAGATCCCCCAGACACAACACCAAAGGTAAGTGCCAGCTCTCAGTGAAAGCAATGTGAGTGTTAGCAGAAGAAATAAAAGAAATAACCAATTACACTTTTGCTGTAATATTCACATCTTCAAATACCCCTATGTGCCCAATATTTGAGGAGTAGATGAGGTTCAAGGTACTGCTGGGCTCTCTTTACTGGTTATGATGGCCAGCTAAGGATCCATTAAGAATGCAATCATGTTTTGTCCTCAAAAGTTTCCCAAAAGATCAATTACCGTTTTAATCTTGTAAAACTGAACCCACTGCAGATACCTGACCAGAATAACCACCGAGCCATGCTGGTATCATAAGCCATGACCTGCTCTCAGCTCCTGGGCCAGGCACCCACAAAAAATGTGCTATTTACTGGGACTCCTGTACTCCTACTTACATGTTTAAAATGTAATTTATACTTAGTCTCCTTAACAATTGTAAAAAAAAAATAGATTTAGTAGCTGGTTCATAGAAAGTCACGCCTTTCAGTTGCCCATTAGACCTGATACTTTCTTGTCTTACATTAATGCTGGCCATGCTTTATGTTCTGCCACTGAGACACAGAAAAAGGCAGAAAAAGGGACAGAGGAAAAGAATCCCCTCTTTTTTTTTTTTTGTATTCCAAATACTGCTTTAATAAGACTGAAAGTCTCTCTCTCTCTCTTTATAGCCCTACAGCAAATAAATAGAGGTGTCAGCCCAACACCCTTGTAGGTTTAAACTGAATGGAAGTGTCCTTTTGAAAAGCTTGTTCTGTCTGACAGTCCTGAATGTGCTCCTATTGCAGTTCCTTTGAACACCCATCTCTTCTGTGCTGGTGCTCTGCTGACATGGCTTTTCCTTGAGTTAAAGATTAACAGAATGCTACAGAATGACAGGACTTTGTGATAACTTAATTGCATGAAGCGGAGTTGTTCCTATGCAAATCAGAGTATAATTGGACACTAAGAAATTCCTCTCCCTGTTTAAAGATGGCAAAGTGGATTTTGGACACACATGGGAAATAATAATCTATTACCTTTTAATATACTTGAAAAACATAGTTCACAGTTTTTATGGTGAGGGTTAGACATGCATTTAATGTTGTGAAAGTATTTGATTATGTACATTAAATATAAAGTCTGAAAGCTCTAAAGGACTCCTTTGTTTTAAGTGTATTTTAACTGCTGACATTGGAATTAACATAACAATGTGGGAGCTCTGCATTACATTCATAAATTACAAATTTCAATGGACATACCTTTCAAAGGTCCGAGCTAGAGAGGACACGGCAGAAATTCTTTCAAATGAGAAAACCCCCAGGCAGCTCCCTGAAACTCTTTGTGTGCTCCAGTTAGGTTTGGTTAAGGGCAAGTACAAGATCACAGCATCATCTAAACAAATACCATAAACCAGGCAGAAAGGTGATGCTGCAATTACAAATGGGGGCAATTCCAGTCCTGTTGCTGCTCCTCAGACTAAAAGAACAAGCAAAAAAGCCAAGGTTAAAAACCATAGTGATGTGTTATGTCCATGGTGGGACTATTTACCCTGCTGTTTAAGACCTTAACAATTGCAAGGGACCATAAACTGAAGAAGGGGAGCCAAGCCCTGTCTCCTGCTGAAAAAGAGCAATTACAGCACATCCCATCCTTCTCCCCAGCGTTTTGCTGTGGAGGCTCAACACTTTAGGAATGCTAAAGCACAACGGAATGGAAATGGTATTGGAACAGAAAGAGCCTCCCGAAATGAACTGTATGCAGCCCCTTGTGTTGGCATGATTGATATTGGAGCATGTAGGTGTAATGAAACTGATGCTGTCTCTTCTGCACCTGTGATTTATTGAGTACAAATTTAAGATGAGAAAAGGCCCCATACCAGGAGCTGCATCTTCCCCCTCAAAGAGGGTATGGTCATCCATCACCAGCCATTGCAAAGGCCCAATAGTGAGCGGCTCATCAGATGAGCCAATAGTCTCTTTGTTGGGATTCCTAACAAGTGTTGGATCAGCAAAAGTCTATTTAGGCTGGTGGACCTTTCAGGACCAATTTGTAGTGGGTCACTGATTCTGCTAGTGTATTATCTTCTTTACTACTAGTACCAGTTGGGCAAGCAGCAAAGATTAATGATTTTAGCTGCTGACTGTTTGTGGCAATCTACTGCTTCTGGACCAAAGATTAAGATTTTTTTATGCTTTACTAGAAAGGACACACCTTTTATCCCAGACCTGTTTTTATTTGCTGAGTTCTTTGCAAATTATAATAACAATAATGACAATAATAATAATGAAATACAGACATTTCAGCTCCTTTTTTAATGACAAGAAAAAGGATTCTTGCTAGTGCTTAACACAACAGAAGAAGGTTTTGCAAGGGAGCAATAAAACTGAACGCTGAGAGGAAGTTTCATCCTTTGGGCTACAGGGTATGGCAAAGCACATCTCTTATCTCCATCCTTCCATACAGAATGAAGGGGGAAATGCAAGGATCTGCTTCCTGCTCTTTAAAGGAAGGGGAAGGACGGAAATGAGGTGATCTATTAGCAAGATCTCTTTTTTCCAGGTTGATTTTTTTTTTTACTTTTCATAGCAGAAATACACATTATAACAGACATAGCAACAGTGCAAAATAACTCAAGACCCATCACAGGATGGGACCCAACCCAGGTGTTGTGTTCCTTGGCTTCTGGGGAGCTCATGGGATGTCGAGAGTCTTCAGTCCTTTTGAGCCAAATTCTCTGCCAGAGAGTTTAGAAATCATGATGCTAGTCTCATTGGGGCAGAACAATATGGATCTTCTACTTCCAAGAAAGCAAACAGGGAATTTTAGTTAAATAACAGAGAATTGAAATACTTCTCATTAGCCTGCTAGTTGACTCTGAGATCTGCCCTCAGGCTCCCTGGGGTATAGCAGGACATGGGGCTCTTCTAGAGAAATGCCACTGGCTCCCTGTAAGAAGAGAAGACCTGGAACTGCTCAGTTCCTGAGGCCATGAAGGGACAAACCACCACTGAAGAAATTTGAAATTGAAATGCAAAGGTAACTAAGTAATTCTGCTGTTGGGAAAAACAAGGTGCAAAACCAAGGTAAAATAACTCCAAACTGCAGCACTTCTGAAAACTCTGGTCTAACTTTTTTTGTTATGGGTATTATTTGCCTACACCAGTGCCATGTGCCAGCAGGTTGCCAGCAGCTGAGGAGGCCACAGTTGTGTTCTAGACAGAGGTCAGGCCAGCAGAGACACCTGAGGAAACAGCAGTGAGAAAAGGGTACAGCACAATCCCTGCAAAGGACTTGGAAGGAATTAATCTTTGCAAAGGGCTAGAGCTTCAGAGGGACCAGGGCTTGTGGCTGAGCTCAGGGAAAGTCCCTTGCACTCCTGGAGCTTTCTCAGCCCCTGTGAATTTAAAGCCACTGCACAGCAGAGTTTCCAAAGGAAAGCCAGGGATTTCCCCTCTATTGAAAAATAGGACAAAGCATCTGAGTGAAAAAACGCACTCATCAAAGATCTAATTTTTAAAGGGAAGAATCCTACAAATGACCTAATTTAAAAGTTATCTAATTGTTTCCATGGCTGCATCCAAAATTACCAGGGCCTTTTTTCCCCTCCAATTGCCATTGTTTGACAAGTCATAAATCACAACCTGGGAGATCACTTAGCTCCTGACAATTTGCAGCCACACTACCAGATCTTGATTTCAGCTGGGTTGGGATCACTGACAACCTGTTACTTCAGCAGCTGATGGGTTCAAAACATCACAAGCTACAAGATTAACATCAAGTAAAGAGCTTTTAATTTTTTAATTTGTTTTTACATGTTTATCTTGTACCCTTCTCATGAGTACTGCCAGAAAACACAAGTACTCCACTGTAGGTGTTGCAAAATCACGTCAAGAAAGGTAGTGCTATTTCTTGATATATTGATGTAATTTCATAGGGTGGGTAAAGATCTCTCAGTCTGAAAGATTTTTATTACAAAAAGTCTTCACGTGTTAAATACAAGTTGTTTTCTTACTGACTGCTGAAAAAGGCTTTAGCAAAAATGAGAAGCAAAAGAAGCTGAAATCTTAGGGAAAGTATTGGCCTTCCAGAGGAACAGGCTGTACTGTATTGCATCTCACACCTTCTTATTGTTTGGTAGCCATCTCTCTGCATTTATCCTTGGAGGCACTTGGATGCTGATGGCTGGTGGAGTTCCGTGGGAGGGAGGTGATGGAGCCAGGATTCCTCTGCTTGGGAAGAGCAGGGAAAGCCACCCGTCTGGTTCCGCTGCCTGAGAAGTGAAGCCCCATTGCAAAGCAAACAGCATTACTGGGAACAAAAAGAGGGTGATGACATATATTTTTTAAATCCCAGCAAGCCAAACAACAGTAGGTGTTTCTCAAATTTGATCCTCCGGATGACAAACGCCCTGCTCTCTTTTGTTCCCCCAACAAAATTGAGCTTGCCTGTTTTGCAGCTGTATTCCATTCCCTGGGCAGCCTTGCAGACGTGTTTTGACATTGCTCAGTGAACCCAGGCCATGTTTTGAACACACAGTTACAGAAACTGGGGTGCATCTGGTGCTGTGAAACACCACACTGGAATCTCTCTTCTCTCCTATGAACCGGAGAAAATGCCCTTCCTAAACAACTTCACAAATAACCCCCATCATTTGTAACGTTCAAACTCATTCCTCTAAGCAGTTTCATGGATTTAATGCCATTAAAAATCATAAATTGATACTCTAGTATTAAGCTGAATCTATAAAATGTAGGAAACCCTCTTTCTGGTATGGTCATCCCATGAGCTGCAGCTTTTTTTCTCTAAGGAAACTCTCCCATACCAAGGGAAAGTAATAAAACCAGGTTTTTCAATGAATCATCAGAGGGTGACCCAACCTTTGCTCGGAAGGAAAAAGCACCTGACAGAAAGTTGAGGCCAAAGAATCAACTTTCCTGACACACGTGGGAGATACCAAGGAATTAATTTTATAACTGAGCATTGAGGAGGGTCAATGCTGTGGGGAACTCCTTAAGAAGCAGCTTTGAAAATGAAATGGGGAATTGCCTGTGGTAGGAGCAAAAGCTGTACAAATGACTTCATAGTGAGAAATAAAGAAAGAAAAATAAGCTTGTAGTAAGCTCATAGTGCAATGCTGTGAGGTTTCTTTGGATTTTTTTGTCTTCCAAATACTGCCACCCTGTGAGGACACAGACTGTTTAAGTGTCTTTTGTGTGATTTTGGCCTGGTTTCATGAAGCTTTGGAGCAGAGGACAATGGTGGGCAAGGTCCCCTGCCTAGCAGGTAGGAGTCAAGCCCTGAGCATCAATTTTTCTTGAGCCTTGGCTGGAGAGAAAAGCCAAGGCAACACCTCAAAGCCAAGAATGGGGAGGAAATGCCTATGGGAGAGATATTTTCCTGTCCCCTCCCAGATAAGGTCCTGAAAATGAAAATGTTACGTCCACTTGTAGAGAAGCCTGTTAAAAGCCAAATCTTTCTGATTAGTGCAGGTGTTTAAAAAAAAAAAAATTACTCCATTGGCAAAGATCCTTTACAAACAGGGCAGAGCAAAAACAACCAGAAAATTTGCTTCCTTTTCACTACGAGTGCTATGGGTGCAGATCTGGCCTGGGCTCCATCTTTCTGCACAGGGAATGAATCTGCCTTACAGAATGATGGGGTGTTCACTGATGATGCTCAATAGCTGGAGCAAAGCAAAAAGGCATCACCTATGGCACAGCTGGTCAGAAACAGCTTAGTCAAACACCACGAGATGCTAACCAAAGCCATGGAGCAGAGACCTCTGGTATCTTTGCATGGAGACTTGGTGGGCAATGAGGCAAGAAGCAATGTGTCATCGTTCAGGATGGACCCCTGTGTGGGGCCCAGGACAGAGACTGAATGCACATCACAGGATGCCAGGGACTAGAAGGGACCTCAAGAGATCATCACCCCCAAAGAACTGCTTGCAGAGTTGCCTTTCTGTGAAAAAATAAAGAAGTGGGGAACCATCAGCAGCCCTGCATCTCCACCTTCACTCAGGTATTTCTATGGCCGTACAGCAATACCCCAGAACTTCAACTGGAGATTTTTTTCCAGTTAAGGAGGAAAAAAAAAGGGCTACTGACATGACCAAGGCTGCATAGGAAATTGGTGGTGGAGCAAAAAAACCCCTAATTCTTCTCCCACACCTCCCAAGTTGCTCAAACTTCTGGAGGATTGTTCCTATAGAAACCAACAGGAGTTCCAGTGGTTTAAAGGTCAGGCCCAAGCAAAGCAAAGCCCTGGGACAAAAATATGTTTCTCCTCCTCTCCCTTCCCCCCAGCAAATGTATGTTCCAACACTTTCAGCAGGGAAGGATAGTCCTTCACTGAAGTCCTTTGAATAAAGAGAAGCTTCTGGGAGAGCACTGAGCAAATGGATTGTTTTGAAAGGGCAAGTTAGCTCTATAATTTGCCTTCACAATGTGTTCTGCACTCTAATTACAAATGCAAACACAGTAATTGAGAACAGCATCATAAAACTCTAAAGGAAGCCATAAGTGATATAATACACAGACATGTTTACCATGCAGTGCAGCAGGATGCCTCTGTGATGTTTTCCCCATGTTCAAACAGGGAGGAGATGTGCTTTTCTTTTATAAAGTTTGTTCCATGACAGCAATTCTTCCCTTGCCCTCCCTGACCCTGAGCCTGGGGTCTATTAAAATACAGCTTTTGGAAAACATCTCCTTTTTTTACTTGTGAAAAAGCTTCATTTTCTTTGGAAAGATAAGAATCAGTTAATTAAAACTCTTCAAAATGGAGGATGCTAGCATGTTCTCCACCTGGGATGTCCCACTCTTGCCTTTAGCAGCAAATAACTCAGTAGGATTAAATTCAGAAGGGGCTGAGGAGTTGTACTGTTTGTTACTCCCCTATCTAAACTGGCCTTAGTGAGACTCCAGCCCTTCCAGTGGTTCCTTACACAGCTTTCTTCTGGGTACCCACTGCTTGGATAGTACAGGAAAGTAGAGGCTGTAGTTCCTCTCCACCCACTTAATGAACTCTGCCCTGTGCTGGGCTGTGGGGAAGAGTTCAAAGCTCCCATTTTTCCCAACAGAAGAGCAAGTAGTTTAGGCTGATGAATCATGAGTGAAATCAGACCAGCTACTTAAAGACTGGTTAAGAGTTTTTTGTAGAGATAGACAGCAGGAGAGTCTACAGCACCCTGTGTACAGTACAATCTCACAATCCTGTCTTCAGCCTCTTTGTCCCTTTTTGCCCTTCCACCCTTTCTATCATCTTTCAGATCATCCTCCTCATGTCAAACTGGGGTCTTGCTCCAACAAAGACTACAAATCAAGTCAAGGTCTATGGGCCTGGAAAGTCATCCCAAGCACAACAGAGAGATTGGAAGTGAAAAAATAAAAGTATTATCAGCCCTATGCTCTGGAAAGGGATGTTGGATGGTGGATAGGAGCATACAAGAGGGATGCTCTACAGGAGGAATGGTGAGACCAATGTGTTTGCAGAGAGAGAATGAGGGTTGAGTGGGCACCAACAGGGAGCTACAAGCTCACCTCAGCATAAAGGCTACTAGATAACTTGACACATACCACAGAATCACAGAATATCAGGGATTGAAAAGCTCAATGTGCGTCCTGTGTGGTGGGCTCCACTGCCAGAACAGAAACACCTAGACCAGGTCACACAGGAACACATCCAGACTGGTTTTGAATGTCTCCAGAGAAGGAAACTCCACAACTTCTCTGGGCAGACTGTTCCAATGTTTTGTGAAAAAGTTATTTCTCTTTCCTCACTGTGAAAAAGTTAATTCTCAGATTCCTGTGGAACATCCTGTGTTGTACCCATTGCCCCAAGTCCTATCATGGGAGGTAAGAGCCTGGCTCCATCCTCCTGACATTCACCCTTGACATATTTATTAAACCTCATTTCTCCAAGCTAAAGAGTTCCCTCAGCTGTTCCTTGTAAGAGAGAAGTTCCAATCCCTTCATCATGATCTTCATCATCATATCATGTGGTTCACACCATTATGGTTCAACCTCCCTTCTGATGAATGAAGATGTGTCCTGTCTGGGGCTGGCTCTGCCTCTCACACCCTATCTCTTCACATTTGCTGAAAGCTGACATGGCCTGATTTTCAGAGGCTCTGAGCGCCTGCAACTCATCATGACAGGCTATACATCACATCCATCACCTCCTGGGAAACTTGATTACCCTGGTGGAAACCCACATTTCAAGCACTTAACTGGTTCCTACTGGTTTCAGCTGGCCAGCTAGGATTTTGCAATGGATGGCTCAGTTCGAGAGATACTAATCCTCCAGGAGAAATAAAACACTGTAGGAATCTACTGAAATGTCTAGAATGGTATCAATTAAAAGGAAAAAGAGGAATATCTATTTTTAAAACATTGAACCAATAAAAATAACTCACACTTGGCTGGTTAGAGTTGTTCATCAGGTGACTTGCTGCTGAACAGATGTCTCCAGCTGGGAACTCTTGGATGAAACTCTCTATCTTCTCTCATTTTTTAATAAACCAGTTATTAAAGAAGTACATTAGAGGTTTGAAATATGTGTTTATTTAAGCCAGGGAAACAAAACAAAACAGAAACCACAAATACAGCGCCAAGAAAGAGGATGCTGAGGTGTAATCACAGCTTTAAGGGGTGAAGCTCTTTATCTTGGCATTCTGAGCATGAAAACAGTGGTTATTAAAAAACCTGCAAATACAGAGTTAAGGCTGAAAATAAACAAGGAAATAACAATCAAAGTGCAGAGAATCTCCAGGAATGATGTTCAGGAGATTCTAAGCTGATTTTTCACAATGCTTAGAAAATGGTAGTTAATTGTGTATATGGAGATCAGTTTGCCACAATGAGAGAATTTTTTTTCCCTAAATTTTCAGCCACGGTGAATATGTATATATATATATACATGCATTTTATAAATCTCACTAATACCTGCATTACTGTTTAGCCTAAAAGTGGTTACAAGAGGGATCTTTATTACCTTTTAAGCAAAGACTCTGGCCAGAAGAGGCATTCAGTGTGGGTAGATACTGATTGCTGTAGGTGTTGTTTCTCTTTCTACCTTACAGGATATGTGCTGGAAAACTTTGGCATGCATTTTATCTCTGCTAACTTGTGAGGAACTGATCCCACAAGAGAAAAACAAGCAGAAATTATGTCCCTTGGTATAGCAAATGCAAAGCACTCCATAAGTTTGCCATTAAGATAGACAATGGAATGAAGAAATGCTGCTCGACTACCTTTCATTCCCACAGTGACCTGTGCTGTTCCTCTCTCTGCTGCATTTTCCTGTGAGTCCTCTCTCCAGCCAAGGAGTTGTGGTCACTATTAATGGGATCTCCAAATGACCTCAAGCATTACTCTGACTCTTTTGATCCCAGCCAGCAAACAGGCCAATTTGGCTGGAGAACATTTAGCTTGGGAAACAGTGGGTGAGGATTTGTAGCACGGCTGTGCTGCTGCCTCTCCTGCTCTAATTCATTGAACCATTGAGCAGAGAAGCAAAGAAATAGTTACAGAGAAACTGCAGCTCACCCTGGGGACAGCAATAAGCTTTGTGAGCCCTCCCCATGTCCTGGCCAGGTCACATTGGATCTGCTCCCTCTGGACCTTCCATAGGATTTTCATAGTGGCAAATGATGGGAAATATCTCTAACTTCTCTGGGGCCTGAAGATCAAGTGAGATGTAAGCTGGAGGTGCTCACAACACACAGAAATTCAAAAACACAGATGCTAAAATACAGTTTTATTTCCCAAAGAGAAAATGACAAGTTGAACTATGAGCCAGTATTTTATGAGGCTAAAAAGAGCATAATTTACTCTGAGAGCATTACTCTGAGACTGAGTTTAAGAGCATCTGATCTGGGGCTACTTGAGGCTGTGGATCTGTTTATATGGAAAAGAAACAAAGATTGGGAACCTTTTTCTTTCCCCTGTCTGGGAAGCAGCTGAAAAATTGTTCCTCAGACTAGCAAGGAGAGAAACAAAAGCATTTGCCCAGAATTATTATCTTTCTTTGTCTTTCCTCTTTTTCCTTCTTCTGTTGAGGACTTAAAGATGTTTAAGGAGGAAGGTGTGGGCTTGCAGAAGCCACCTCATTTCCAGTCTGGCTCATCTTTATCTCTCAGAAGCTCACAAAGGGACTTAGATTTCACTGAATAACAGCTTTCTACTAAATCCTTCCTCACTTCTCTCCTGCACCTGGATCTTTATAGAGTGGCTAGTGTGGGGAGATAGCTGCATTTCTGTAGATGAACAGAGAGTTTCGTTCCCAAAGGGCACAATCAACCTGATCCTTCCCCTTCTGATCAACAAGAGCAGAGGAACTGCAAACCTGACCAGTATATCAAAAAAAAAAAAAAAAAAGGAGCTTGAAAAATACTTTGAGCAAAAAATGCTAACGGTGCATCCTTCTGCTGTAACAGCACCGATATTAAATCAGGAAACAGCCCCGAACAACCACAAACACATATATACAGGGGCTGTCAAAACAGAAACAAAACAAAATCCCTAATGGGGACTAAAGGTACAAAGAGCAAAAAAAGGAGAAGGTTTTATGATTATATTTAAACCCTTATGCAGTAAATGCTGGAGAGGGAATTCCAATTTTTTTTTCTGTATATAAGCAGGTTTGGTTTTTGGGTTTTTTTTTTGATCCAGGGTTTTGTGCAATGAAAAGGAATTACAAATTAGCCTGGATGAAAGGGTCTGGGTCCCAGTGGGTGCTGGAACATGCCTCTGGAGTCCTGGGCTGGAAGGACAGTCCCCTGATCCCAAAAGTATCCTGGTGTTGAAACATGTTTCTGAATTCCTGGGCTGGAAGGACAGTCTCTTTGATGCCACCAGGGTCAAGGGACACTCTCAGTTCTGCTGGGAACAGCCCTTCTACTGCCACAACCATTGAATCTGCAACAGCTCTGGACTTTCTGAAAAGATGCTTCCATGGCCCTGGGTTTCCTCAAGTACAGCTGAGGCCGTCACCTTTCATTTTTTGATCACTTTAAGATCTGATCTTCAAGAAAGTATCTTAGAGAAACAGATTGTGTACCAAAAGGAATGCTGACCTTTTCTGGAAGATCTCCTGCATGCTCGTTGCTTTGTGACATTGAGCAAAGGTTCAGGACACTTTGCCAGTCTCCTTGACATCTCCTTTTTCTATATCACTTCCAAGGAAACTGAAAACCCTTAGGATGATCACTTTTCCCACACAGACATCTGTGCAGTGCCTCTGTGTTCATCAGAGAAGCAGATTAAGCAAGAAAGAAGCATGTTTTTAGTAAGATGTGGTCCAAGTTCTGAAGTGTTTGAAAACCCTTTTAACGACATGAAATGCCATTGCAAGATGTGACTGTAGTAATTATAGCTCTTGAGCTTCTGCTGGCTACTTCAGTCCCAAAAGGCACCTTCTGATCACTCAGAATGGTTTTGGTGCTGCTGATTAGCTAAATGCTCCTAAAGGGAGTCCAGATAATTATTCCAGCATGCCAGAGTTCAAATGGGAAGCAGGATTCAGCCAAGCGCAGGAGGAAAGCTGATCCGAACATGGCTCAGAGGGGATTTTGTGCTTCTGGATCTGGTGTTTTTGATAGAAACAAGTTTTGTCATGGTGGCAAAGGGAATAATGACAAGAGCATGCATGGGAGAAAGGGCTATGATGAGGCTGCAGAGTTGGGAAATTATGAGAGACACATTCCCTTAGAAAGTTTGGATTGACTCAGTCGTAGTATATTAGGGCTGAGGCTGAAAGAAATACCAAGAAACAGAGCGTTACTGCTCTCTCCTTCCCTCCCTGACAAAGACACCCTCCTTGTGATGTTACTGAAGAGGGTGAAATGTTGCTCTTTTCCTCTCACAGACACCCCCTTCCTCTGCCCAGGTGAGCCCCCCAGCAAACCGCAGATGCTGCCACTGAAGAGTTTCGCTTCCTTCTCTGCAAGTGCACAGAAAGGCAGGGGGAAAAGCACGACAACACCTCCCTCCCACACTGACCGCCTTCCCCACATCCCCCTGGGCTGTGCATCCCAGCAGCCCTGAGCTGCCGACCCGGACTGACCCCGAGCAGCGGGGGGTTAAAATCCCCCTCGCCGTGTCCTGCATCCGCACATCCCCGACGGGACGCGGAGCCTGAGCATCACTCCCAATGCGCGCTCTTGCGGTGCCCACTCCGCGCTCCTCATCCATCGGGATTATATCCTCCCCCGCCTCCTCCGTCGCACCCCTTAAACCCTGACTTCAGATCCCCTTTTTCCCCCCCAAATTCGCGTTACCGGCAGAGGCTGGGAATGCCCCGGCGGAGTGGGCTCGGGCCGCGCGGGGTGTCACTTCCCTGCTCCGGGGGGCAACTCCGCACCCCCTCTTCATCGGGCACGAGAGAGGGAGTTCATGGGTTTAATTAAACATGATGCATTCAAACCTAAGTTACACCGTCCCGGATAGCAGCACCCCTTCGGGTGCTCTGATTCTGAGGTACCCCCCGCGACCGAGCGAACCCCAAACTCACCGCCCTCAC
>VZTY01014853.1:71940-113319 GCA_013400935.1 Turnix velox
AAAGTTGCGGCGGACTTCGGTGCTCTGCCGCGGCTGGGAGAAGGCTCCGGACTTACAAAAAAAACCCCAAAACCCAACCCCCAAAAAACCAAACAGAAAAACAGAGTGGGGGGTGTCCAGGCTAGACGTTTTGCACCGTTTTTCTTCTTCCTGCACAGACCCGAAGGCAGCATCTTTGTTTTGTTTTGCTTTTGCCCTTCCTGCTCCTTTCTCCTTGTGACCGGGTGTCTCGGTGCCGGGAGCCGCTGCAGCCTTTGCGCTGATACAAAAAGGAAGGAGACAGACATCCAGGAGGTCCCCGGTGCCGGCTCGTCCTTGGCTTTGTTGCACCGGACTGAAGAAGCCCCAGAAGCCGGGAGGAGGAGGAGGCGGCGGTGGAGGGGGAGCCGAGGAAAGGAAGCGAAGGCAAAGTTGCTTTGGAATAAGGGAGCGCGGCCAGTCCTGTGCCAGGCTGCGCGCTGGAGTGAGGTCTCCAGCCCCCACCTCCGCCGGGAGAGGTGCCCGCAAGACAGCGATGGCCGGAGAGCTCAGCATCGGAGCCGAGCTGCCCACTAGCCCCCTGGCCATGGAGTACGTCAACGACTTCGACCTGATGAAGTTCGACGTGAAGAAGGAGCCCCTGGGCAGGAACGACCGCTCGGGCAGGCACTGCACCCGCCTGCAGCCTGCCGGCTCCGTGTCCTCCACCCCCATCAGCACCCCCTGCAGCTCCGTGCCCTCCTCGCCCAGCTTCAGCCCCACCGAGCAGAAGACCCACTTGGAGGACCTGTACTGGATGGCCAACAGCTACCAACAGATGAACCCCGAGGCGCTGAACCTCACTCCGGAGGACGCAGTCGAAGCGCTCATCGGGTCCCACCAGGTGTCCCAGCAGCTCCAAGGCTTCGAGAGCTTCCGGGCCCACCACCACCACCATCATCACCATCACCAACACCACCACCAGTACCCCGCGGTCACTCACGAAGACCTGACCGGCAGCGGGCACCCTCACCACCACCACCATCATCACCACCAGGCCTCTCCCACCCCCTCCACCTCCTCCAGCTCCTCCCAGCAGCTCCAGAACTCGCACCAGCAGCATCCCCCCTCTAGCAGCGTGGAGGACCGGTTCTCGGATGACCAGCTGGTCTCCATGTCCGTGAGGGAGCTCAACAGGCACCTCCGAGGCTTCACCAAAGACGAGGTGATCCGCCTCAAGCAGAAGAGGAGGACCTTGAAGAACAGGGGCTACGCGCAGTCCTGCAGGTATAAACGTGTCCAGCAGAAACACCACCTGGAGAACGAAAAGACCCAGCTCATTCAGCAGGTGGAACAGCTCAAGCAAGAAGTGACCCGGCTCGCCAGAGAGAGAGACGCCTACAAGCTCAAGTGTGAGAAACTTGCCAGCAATGGCTTCCGAGAGGCCGGCTCCACCAGCGACAACCCATCTTCCCCAGAGTTCTTCATGTGAGTGCTTAAAAAAATAATTAAAAAAAAACCCAAACAACAAACAACCCCCCCACACACTCTCCCCTCCCCCAAAACCTGACCCCCATCACCTTTCCCCTTCCCATCCTCCTCTGACATCTCCATCCATCTGTCTGCTTGACTAGAAAGAAAGAAGGAGTGAAAAATAGAGACTTGGTTTTTTCCTTTTCTTTTTTTTTTTTTTTCCAGCATCCAGTCTTCTAGAGTAGCTGTGGGAAAAGTAGGCTGGGGGTGGGGATGGGAGAGGTAAAGTGCAACTTGTCGACTTTGGTTTGTGAGTTAGAGAGAAGGACAGAGGCAAAGGAGAGAAGGACAAGTGAAGCTTTTTATGGCTCGCTTGCTTGCAGAACGAGATGGACTTTAAGAGAATAATAATAAAAAAAGGACAATGAACAAGCCATCTATAACATACTGCCTGCTCGGAAAGAGAGAGGACATATACAGCACCATCTCATGCACAATATACCTGCTCGGGAAAAAAAAAGAGAATAAATAAAAAGGACAATATATGCAAACTCTTCATATATTGCCTGCTTTGAGAAATAAGTTACAGGACTCAGATGGGACATTCAATCTAAGAAAGGAAAGAAAGAAAGAATGAAAGAAAGGAGAGAAAAAAACTCATCAGTTTTATTGCCTGCTTGATTATATAGAAAAATACGAAAATCTGCATTAAAAATATTAATCCTGCATGCTGGACATGTATGGTAATAATTTCTATTTTGTACCATTTTCTTGTTTAACTATAGCATGTTGATCATTGATCATAGATTTACGTTGTTGTTTTGTTTCATTGATAAGAAAAGCATCACGAGTTATCAAACTTTTTACTGCTTGTGCAGTTTTTGTTCGTTGGTTTTGCTCTCTTATTTTTCTTTTATGGTTGTTAGCTTGTAAATATCTGCTACTTCAAACCGCACAGGAGAAGAAAAAAAACACACACAAAAACAATAACATTTCAGCAGGCTGGTTCTACGGTTAGGTTGGTATTAAAGAGATACTTAGGAGAAAAAAAAAGTTATGGGCATTTTACATTAGGAAAAAAACCCAACTTTGTATATCTGGTGCACTTTTAAGTTGTATTTTTTTTATTTTTAGTTTTCATTTTGGTTTTTGTTTGTTGGGGCAGAAGCAAAAACGCCTGAATGGCACTGACAAACCTGAAGTTAACAGGGAGAAACTCTCTGCGGTCACTAAGAGCCTCCTCCGTGCTTTAAAGTGGCAGCGAAGCCCTTTCCTTCAGGACAATTCTCATCCCGGAGCGCTCATGTTTGGCCATATAGTTTCCCTTCTGACTGTACACTCAGGAAGCGAAGGACGGACGAGATACTAGTTCCTTTTAAGAAACAACTGCCCTTGATTTTCAGTAAATAAAGAAATAAATAAGAAAGACACCCCCTCCTCTTTACGAGCAGCTAGTGCTCGGTGCCGCCCCTGAAGTCAGGTTTCCGGCTGGTGACAGCGGATGAGGGGGCTGGAAAAGCATAGAAAAATAAAAATTTATTGGCTTTTTTTTTTTTTAAGAAGACATACTGCAACTTTTAAGTGTATTCTTTTGCAATGATTTGTAATCTGCTTCTCCGCTTCGCTGTGCAGCGAGTGAAAGTTTTAGCCAAAATTTATTTGCAGTTGTGTAGTAGTAGTAGTTTGGAGTTTTATGGGTGTTTTTACTACTTTTTTTTTTTTTTTTTTTTTCCTCCTGCAGGTCAGTAAAAGGATTTACGTTGCACTGACAAAAATACCAAAATGAAAACTTATTTTTTAGTTTCCTTTTAGGATAGCTGGCACTGCTGGCCGGATGCATTTTAAGTTTGTATTAGTTTATAAATTAACAGTAATAACAAGATTGTAATGAACAGCATGGTGCTTGCAGTTTTAAATATTGTGGATATTAGTCATGCATCAGAAAACGATCTTTGGTTTTTACTGATTCAACTGTGTTGAAATCAAAACATTGCAGCAGCGGAAAAAAAATTGTTTTTATTTCATGTAAAGTTCTGAAGGGATCAATTTCAAATCCTGCTTATGATATGAAAAAAATATTAAAAAACCTGGTCTATTGTAGTTTTATTCAGACTGGTTTCTGTTTTTGGTTATTAAAATTGTTTCCTATTTTGCTTATTAAAATCATTGAAATGGCATTTCTTGGAGGGACGTCTCTGCTTCTCTGACGTCTCGTGTTCCAAAAAAGCAAGGAAGAAAGGGGAAAAGAAAGGGATTCCTTATCTTCCCCCACACTCGACCCCTTCTCCCAAAGCCCAGCGCTGGGCCGTGCATGAGGGGGGGCTGCGAAGCTGCTCTGCCCTCCCGGGATCGCTGCTGCCCGCAGGACTGGACCCCTCAGCCTTTGCCCCCGTCCCACCGGGGGGAGAGCAGCATCCCCCGCCTCGCCGGGGGAAACGGAGCGGCGGGAGCCCCGCACCGGGCCCGGCCGCTGACAGGGTGTTCCCCCGTCCGCTGCGGGACCCTCCGGTTGAGGGACCCGTGGGCTAAGAGAGAGGGTAAACTCCAAGTGTAGGAATTTTTAAACATATATTTAATCATCCTCACTTTGAATTTTTTTTTCCTCTTTTTTCCTCTTTTCCTCCCACCTCTGTAAAAGGAGAGGACTTGGACAAGCCCGTCCTTTCCCTCGGCTCCTTTGGGATCCGGACTGGTCGTTCACTTTCTTCTCTTCCATCTGTACATTCTATTTATTCATAGTCTATTATTTATTTAATTGCTTATTTATTTATTTTGAGCAAGGAGCAGTTTGTAAGGCTTCTGATGAGTGTGGAGAACGGGACAGCTCTTCCCTCGCCACCCTCCCAGGGCTCAGCACCTCGCATCCCCACAATCCATGGGCTGCTTTCGAGGCAGATAATCCTGCATCTACCCTAAACTTCATCCAGAGGAGGTGAGAAATCTCCCTCTGCTCCTTATCTGGGTGCGGGTAAGGGACCCCCAGAGCTGAGACGTAGTTTGTTTGAGCACCGCTGCTCCCCAAGTATGAAAACCGTGTTGAACTTAAAATCTCTCCTGAAAACAAGATCCCGGGCACTGCACGATCAAAAATAATCACCTCTCTCCTCTCTGCTTCTCTTCCCAACAGCAGCGAGCTGTCTTTGCAGGGACTTAGGGACAACGTGTGTGTGTGCGTGGAAAATTCAAAAGCAAATAGTGTCACTTAAAACCTAAATCTCCTCCTCATCCCTGCCTTGTGAGAGCCAGCTGGGCCAGCCGCTGGGTTGGGGGGAGCTTGGAAGGGGTCGGGGCCCGTCCCAGCCCCCCCGGCTACATGAGTCAGACCCAGGGAACAAGCTCGTCCCTTGCTGCCCTGCGAAAGGGGGGCAGGAGTTTGTAGAGGGAAGGGATGAGAGCACTTGGCTCTCCCTGGGCAGCCTCCCCCCTTTGCCAGCAAACGCTATGGCTGCAGAGAGCCTGAGAGGAATATTGTTTGTGGGAACTGCCACCGCATATTAATGTCCCCTCATGCATGCATTGAATAAATCACTAGGGCTAATTGAACAACAACAACAAAAAATAGGAAAAAAAACCCCAACACAAACCCAAAACAAAACCCCAGGCCTTAGAGAAGCCCAGCAGATTCCCACCGCAGGAAGGTGTCAGCGGCGGGGCAGACCCCCGGCACGGCCAGGGCGGCGGCGGTGGCCGGTGGCTTTGCTGCTCCCGGGTTTTAATTTATCCCATTAAAAAAAAAAAAAGGCAAAACAACAAACTTAAAAACAACCAAGCACTACCACGGGCAGCAGCTCGGGACGGTGGGACAGGGATCTTTCTGCAATGGGGTGTGGGGTGTTGGGGACACGAGCCCAGTGGAGGCGGCGGAGTGGGGTGCGAGGCAGTGGGTTGGACTCTGGTCTGGGGTCTGGTTTCCTCTGACCTCTGCGAGGGGTGAGCTCCGAAACGACGAGATGTGTATAATATGTACATACTCTGCCATATATAAAAACACCCGCACTTGTGCTCGGCACCGGGGACAGGGAGTCCCGCGGGGCTCGGGGCGAGCAGGGCCTGACTCTCCCCCATTGAATCATCCCCTCCTCCCCAAGGGAGCCCCATCAGGGAAGGGTGAACCCCCTTCCCCCTCCCGGCTTCGCTCTCCCACTGCCATCCCAGCGCATCCACTTTGATCTCTCGCCGTCCATCACCGGTTCATAAAAGGCTTAGTGACAGCATTAGTCGGAGGGACGATGGAGAGCATTTTCTCGAAGCGAAAGGAAAAATCACAACTCTCCCCTCTTTTTTAGCCTCCAGAACACACTTGCCCTCCGGGAGCCAGAGTTTCGCAGCTCAGTCCCCCTCGGGGAGCCGGAGCTCTGCGAGGAAGCCGAATGCTATCCGCGGGGGATAAAGCATCTTCCTTCCCCAAAACCTTCTTCCTCTCTCGGACGTGCTGCTTTACCCGGGCGTTCACTACCCGCCCTTTGGGTCACTTTTCGCCACGTACATCCCGGTCAGAGACCCGAGAGGTTCCCAGCATCCCCCCAGCTCGGGGCTCGCAAGAGGCCGGGAGGCTGCAAGTGCAGGGCTCCGGCGGTGCCCAAGGCACGGAAGGGCCAACCCCGACCACTTCCCACACCCTAAAGCTGCCCAGGCCATCTGTAAATCGCTCCCGAGCCTCCTCGGAGCAAAGATGCTTCAAACTGCCTCCAAAAAAGCCTAGCAGAGGCAGAGAGTGGTCCATATCCCATCCGCTTCTTGCAACCTCCGGGGTCGGGATGCCAACACAACAGGACCGGACCCCCACCGAGATCTAGATCAAACCCTGTACTCTCAGTAAGAGCAGGGGGTCGGGGGTTTTGGGTGTACTGGGGACAACTGGGAGCTCTGCAGCCATAACAGGGCCGGTGAGAGCTCACCGAAAGCGGCGCTGCAGGGGGTGCCCTGTACCCCCGGGGGATGGGGAGGTGGGAGAAGGAGACGGGGACTAGCCCAAGGTTTGGGCTGTTGAATTTGGTTGTCGGACGACGATTCACTTTGTGATCCCGCTCAGGGTAGGGAGTCGAGTGTCTTCAGTGAAAAATCATGTTGTTTCGTTTGATCTCGCTGTTTTGCAAGAGCTATTGCTAAGAGTCGGAGTGAGGTGCGCGCCCTCCCTGCCGGGGCAGAGGTGACGACCGGCTACGGCTGCTCCCAGAATTAAACGAGACACTCACAGTTGGCAACACCTTCCCTTCCCCCCCCCGTTTAGTGACAGAAAACTTACAGACTATCTTTTCCACCCGCTCAATAGAGTTTTTCAATATTCCCTTCCGCCTCCCCTCCAGGAGAGTGTATAAAACCGATTGTCTTTAATACCAAAACAGAGAAATCTAAAGTCTAAAAGTCTAAAAAGACTTTTAAATGTAAAGACAGAAGCAATGCTCTAAGACTTTCCAGAGATGCTGCCGACCGGCAGATGAGTACTTCGTGTTGGAGTGGGCAGGGGAGATGTGTTACGAGGACGAGCCAGGGTTTGAGAGATAACTGTTCCCAGCTGGGTTAGGGTTTTTTAATTTTTTTTTTAAATGTTATTTATTCACCCTATTATTTCACTCCCCCTTCCTTTCAGGCTGGCTCGGTGCCCGCCTGGCTCTGCAGGCTGGTCGGTTCCAGTGACTGACAGACCAAGGTCAGGGAAGCAACCGGGGCTCTGAGTGTTGGGTTTCGGAGAGGACAGATAAAACATCTCCATCTCTGGGGAGAGCCCCTTCTTGCTCCGTGGCCCTGCAGCCCTTATGCAGGCTCCAGGGTTGGGGCCGGGCAGCTCGTTGGGTTCCACCGGCCTTGGAGCTGCTGTTTGCCAGTATCTTCCCTTCCTTCATCTCCTCTTTCCTCAGCCCCCAACATTCCCCACTTTTCCTTTTTAAAAATTTTAAGTTTTGATCTTCCCCTTGCAGCACTGACAAAGCACTTACTTCCCCAGCACCGAAGGAAAGAAAAGGAAAATTCAGTTTTGCTCATTATTTGGACAAAGTTCAGTTACACTTTCTTTATTTTTTTATTATTATTATTTTCATTAGTATGTTTTACTCCATTAAGGCGATAGTAAATCTGAAGTTATGCTCACACATACTCACACACACTCTAAATAGCTCATTGCATAATCCTGTGTAGCATGTTCAGCGATGTAGCATGCAGATGGCTGATGGGATCCCTCACTGGACTTCTGTTTCATGCAAGAAGGAGAAGGAGAAAGTGGAGGGGGAAGAAAAAACTTCTCAACGCTGCCTTTTCTTGATTTTTTTTTTTAAATGGTGACTTTCGGTAGTGAACTGTGAACACAGCATGAGGTGCTGCAGAAGACTTTTGTGCTATTGCATCCAGGACAGGGTTTGTATCTGCGAGCTGGTCCTGCACATCGTGCTGTGCAGAAGTGTAAGAGAATGGATTGTGATGCACTTGAGACCTGAAATGCTGCAAATCCTTTGCCTTATCCAAAATCACTCCAGTGGGGGTTTTACTCTATTTGCAGGTTTGTCACAACACGGTGAGACCAAACTCTGCAGTAAAGCAGGGAAAACCCCATTCATGTACAGAAAGGGACATGTTTTCCTGTCCCACAAGAGCCTGCTATTAGATTTTAGAGATAGCTGTCCTCTGTCACTTCTTATTTCCCCTTTTAAAGTTTCATTGTTTGTCTTAAGGCACAGATCCAAAACACAGCCTTTCCACTTTATACATGTGTTCTTTTAAAATATTTGTTTAGATAAGGAAACCAATGCTAAGTGTTCTCACTTGAAAGAAATTAAATATATAGAATGATAAGCTGCTGCTAAAATATATAAAAAACCCACTTAAATTAATAATAAGAACCTGTTCTGAGGCAAAATTCAATTTTGCTTCCTATTATGCAATCTTTGCATGTAAAGTTGCTTTAATGCAAAATAGCAGCTCATCAAAAATTCTGTTTTATTGGTATCAAAAATTTATGATATCCTGAGGCATAAGGGGCAGAGAGCAAGGTAGGAAAGCTGTGTCCTTTTACCAAGTTTAATGCTTTCTTTAAAGCAACAACTCAAACTTATTTCTCCTCCCTTCCTCCTCCTCGGCTTTGGAGGCAGTGGGCGAAGGTTTGTACCAGAGAAAACTCCTCCACTGTCAATGTCACTGCACAGCTCTAACACACCATTTTGTTAACTGCACCCTCTCTGCAGAGTCTCACTGTCACTGCAGTACTAGGAGATACTGGGACATGTCTACACAGATAGAGATGGGATTATTTCTAAACTCTGGTGTTTTCACTCAGTACTGCAATAGTGCACGTGTTGCAGATAAATCCGTGCATTGTTTGTGTCCATATTTGACTATGGAAGCTTGCAGCCTCTCACCAACACAATATAGAGACCTAATTCTGCTCTAGCTGCAATTTCCCACTAATGAGACCTCATTTGTTTCCAGAAAGGTGCTTCTGGCTTCATAAAGGACATTAAATACACAGTGACAAGGGCATTGTGTTCAGTATGCTTTCTTTTTTTTGCTGAAATAAGCACAGCAAGAAATAGGTACCAAGCACCTGAAGCCTGAATTCCTAAAAATAAATAAAACCCGCTCCTTCTTCAGTAGAACTTCAGGCAATTTGTTAAAGGAGGTCACTGACCTTCTCCAGATGGGGAAACTTAGGCACTGGGAGATGCAGTGACCTGGTTGGGATGAGCTGCAAGGGGGTGTTGGGGCTGAGTATGACCAGTCCCTCTGGGCTGTGCTGCCTCTGCTCCCACCATCCTAACTGGAAGCACGGGGCAAGGTCAACTGATGTCCAGGGGATGGCTATGGTGGGGGGAGGAAAGCAGCACAAGTCCCTGAAATCTCACGTATTTACGGGTCCTGTCCCTGCTATTGAGTGGAGCAAAATATTTCCTGCAAGTTCAGGAGGCCCATTCAGAAAAGAAATTGCAGAGGGCAATAAAGCTGCACCTTGGACTTGTGCTAACTGCTTCTTCCTCGCTCTTGTGCTGTGCTGCAGTTATTAGCTACAGCCTGGAAAAACATGAGAAGGGGAACATTTTATTCTAAACAGGTCTCTGAGCTAATACTAGCACTTGGAGCTCTCTGGATCTGAATTTTCCCCCTAAGGCAGCCAACAATTATAGGCAAAGGAGTTTTGAGTCTGAAATCTCTGCTGATGTGGTCCTAAAGGAAAGCTTAAATAGTTCTCATCAGCCTGGCCCCTGTCTTGCTTATTGTCCAACAGCATTCAGCTCCACATGTCGTGGCAGTGCTATGACAGTGCTCCAGCCCTCAGCCATGCCCTGTGGCTTCTGAGGCTGATGAGCACCGACTGCACTCAGGACACCAGAAAGAGAGAACTGCTGAAATCTTTATTTTTATAAAGCCAGGCTTGACCCATGGATCCAGCATTTGGCCTTTGAAGGTCCCTTCAAACCCTTTGATTCTATACTGAAGTGGCAACACTACACTGGGCTGTGAGGACGTGTGATGACCTCAAGGACTAGAAGAGAGAAAATTCATTAGGTCCAGAACTGGTTTTGCAGAGAGACAGGTAAACCCACTCCACAGATGGACAAAGAGATGATGGTAGAAAAGGGCTTTTGGAGGGGTATTTCCATGTCCTCACTGATCTCAAGTCCAGCACCCAAAAGAGCAGGGTATGAAGCAAATACCTTTGAGCCTCTGGGACTGCGTAATAAAATGACTCATGCACAAGTCAAAGGCAGACAGAAATCATGATAATAACAATAATAAAAAATGGCTATGGCTTTCTGATTTCCAGTATTACCAGATCTCTCTCATGCAGTAATTTCTGTCCTAGTGCATGTAGAATTAAGCCATGAGGTGACACAAAAGAAAAGGACCTTTTCCTGGTAACATAAACAGCAGGTAAAGTTTAAATTTGAAATTAACATATTTTATGGTCATGTTATTCAGGAGAAAAATTAATGAAATAGCCTGGATACAATTTAAAACATATCTGCTCCAGAATCTAAACCCAATGTTTCTATTAAATAAGTCTTGTATCTTTTAAAAGAAGCTCTTCTCCATAATCTGTTTTCAATTGAGCACTACAGTAAATATATCAAGATTATTGGATCACATTGTTTACAGATGAAACAGTTTAAAGGTGAAGTTATTTTTGGTTTAAATCTTCTGCGTTTTAAAATGAAAGGCATTTCTGGAGTAGCTGCTGAAAAACAAAAATAGCAGGAAAAAAAAAAAAAGGAAAAAAGGAAAAAGATAAAATGTGGCACTGGGAGGGTTAAGCAAGATCCTAGGATCCAAGTAAATATTTATATGAGCGCTCAAAGAGGGGGGAAAAATCTCAATATAACCAAAATATAAATCACAGTGCTTTATGTTAGCTGTCAAATTATTCTAGCCCCTGCATTCCAGTACTTGCTCTACTGGTAATGTCACATACAATGTGCAGGCTTATGCTCTGGTGCAGGTTTGGCAGGTAATTAAAGTCAGTTGCAGGCTTGCAGAGTCACCCTCCTATCCATGCAGACTTGTTAGCTGTGATAGCTGCAAGGGTGCAAAATTACATGGGGAGAGGGATTCTCAGAAGCCTTGGAGAAGAGCCCAGTTCTGCTGTGCTGCTCCCTGCCTCCTTCCCAGTGTGGATTAACTCCTCGGCTCCTCAGTAGCTCCTTGCCCTTTTCAGAGGCCATGCAAGCCAGGTAGCAGTAGATCCAGCAGCCAGGCATTTGTCAGAAGAAAAAAATAAAATAATAAAAGCAAGCCCTGAGGGCAGCTTGCCCTCGGGTCAGGTTTGTCTGCATTCTTGACCTGGGGGAGATAATTCTTGATACAAATCATCTGGGTGATTTAGTCATAGAATTCACAGAATCATAGAATGGTTTGGGTTGGAAGGCACCTTAAAGATCATCTAGTTCCAACTACTCCTGCCATGGGCAGGGACACCTCCCACCAGACCAGGTTGCTCATCCAGCCTGGCCTTAAACACCTCCAGAGAAGGGGCATCCATAATCTCTCTGGGCAACATATTCCAGTTCCTCTCCTTTGTCCTGGCTCTGTATATTGGAGACTCCAGGTTGTGGTTAATTATTCCCAACAGTTTNCACAGAAGAGAACCAGATCAAACTCCAGAGCTCAGTCTGCTATCTGCTCTCATCTTCTCATTTGCCTTCCTTGCTTGAGTGGGTGGGAAGGGGGGTTTTGAGATACACCTCTCCTTTTGCTCTTTCTGTCACAGGCGTTTCCATCTTGATGGGAAGGATCTTTGCACCTGGAGACACCCACACCATCTCCTGTTTCCTGTAGGAAATGAGCACTGGGCTGCAGGTTCTGCTCCGGGAACATGAGCATTGTGAAGCCACACCTTGTGTGGATGTAACCTGGGTGTCAGGGAGCTGTGCCAGCCCTGACACCACCACCGTGTGACACCCTCCTCTCTAACCACAGAATTAGCATGGCACCAAGATGACGGGTTATTGCCCTGCGGTGCTCTCCCCACGCAGTGCCTCAGCCCTACCTCCAGCCTTCCTCCACAGACACAGGCTGGGGGCAAAGAGTAAATCCTTCCCTGTACGGGCTGCAATTCAAACCTTTCTATGGAGGCTTCCAGAAAGAAAGTCAAGCTGTAATGGGAACACCCACCAGGAAGGATAACCCCACCATCAGCATCATTTCACAGGGACTGATGAGGAGTCACCATCTGCTTAGCTGACACCTACTTGCCTGGATGTGAAAGCACCATCCATATTCATTTATCCAGTCTCTCATGCTAATCTCTGTCTACCTCCTTCCTTATCTCCTACTCATGGACAAAATCATAGGGCAAGGGCCTTCCTGAATTAGCCAAGATTCCTGTTACTCATCTTGGGAAATGTTTGGTTGAATCCTGACAGCAAGGGAAAATCCCCTCCAAAAACCTGAAGCAAGCAGAGATCAACTTTTGGAATTGCTTGGGTCCATTTATCTGCCATAATCAAACAATGATTTGTCTGCCAGATAGGAATTTAGATAAAGTTTTGGGCAATTTGCAATAATTAAATGTGAAAGGGGAAGAAGCAGAGTGTTTCCAGGCAACAAGCTGCGGAAGGGGAGTTTTGAAGGGAGGCAGAGAACCCTTTATTTAACATCTGCCAGCCTATATGGAAGGTAGCAGTGACTTCCCTCCTCTTCTGGAGTTCCCCCCTCCTCTTTGCTTCCTCCAAAGATGTTCTGCTTCCCTACTAAAATCAACCAGAGAAGAGAGAAAATCCCTGGAGAGCAGGAAAAAAATTTCCAAAGCAAGTTATTGTCCCTGATTAGAACAAGTGACAGATATTAAACAGAAAAAAAGTCTCAAGGAAAGACAGTATCACCTCCCCCATAAGGACTTTGCTCCCATGTCAGGGTTATGCAAGCTAGAGCACAGAGCAATGCTCACTATAGTCAAGATAGTTGTCAAGAGCAAAGTATAAACATTTCCAGCAAATGCACTTAATAGAAGTTTGTTTGCCAAGTGATGCAGCCTCCTTTCTAGATTATGGTGAGGAAAAGGTCTTTTTCATTAAATGGGGAAACCCCCCCCTCCATAGGTTAAAAAAGTGCTAAATCTTTGAATAACATCTTTTTTTCTGGCCTTCTGCTTTGCCATCCATCAGCTCTAGCAGTGGTGTGCCCAAAGTCACCTGGACTCTCCCTATCATATCCTCCTCTTCACAAATATTGACTGCGACAGAACTGCCCTGCTCACAGATGGGCCTGAGCTGCTCAGCAAAGGGATGGGGTGAGGGAATACACTACCATGATTTGAAGGCAATGCAGAAGAAGCCCCTGCTGTGCATAAAGCATGGCCCCGTTCCTGGAATATCAGGGTCTGTGGGAATTTGGTCATTGGGACCAGAGGTTCAACCCAGCCTCCAAGGGGGCTTAGGTGATAAGATCTGCCAGGAGATATCTCAACGTAGGAAAGAGAGACACTGTGGCTGCAATTAAGCTGTAATCAGTATCTGTCTTTGCCTGAATCACTTTGCTCCACCCTGAACATGTAGTACAGCAGGACTCGAGGCTCCTCCAGCCAAGAACTTGGGACTCCAGGGAAGGGGTGTGTTTGTTCCTCTTCTGAACTTACTACTTCATTCCAAAAAGCAATCACAGTTGTTTTGGGCTACTGTCACCAGTTCAATGTGTCTTTAGTGAAAAACAGAGGCTTCTGTGAATTGAAAAGGCCTGAAGAAGATGCTTCTGTTTTAATTAACTGAAGTACCCTATAGATTTGTGCTTTTTTTCCTCCTGAAATCTCAGTTGGCTGCTTTAATTGCTGTTCTCAGTGGCACAGTTTAATTCTGCCTCCCCAGACTGCACTTCCCAGGGCACTCGTGTTGAGAACATCCCAGAGAGCTCTTGCTAGTAGCTGGAGCGTGGGAGGAGCTGGTTCCCATTAGGGAACCTACTGATGACTCCAAGATGACTCCACACAGCTACAGAAAATCTTCCCTGGCTATGTCCCCCCTTGCTCCCACATGATAGAAATCTTGGCTGAAGTGGAGCTCTGGAGGTCTCTCATTCAACCTCCCACTCAAAGCAGGACTGCTGCCAACACTAGATCAAGTCAGTCATGGTTGTACCTCAAGAAGTACCAAAAACCTCCAGGGGTGGAGATCCCACTAACTCTCCACATTCTGACAAGTTATTTCTAGGAACTTACCCATCTCCAAAGCTATTCTACTCTATCAACAGAACAATAACTTCAAGATGTTTTGCAAGACACCCCACCCCCTGTCCTTCAAGGAGCCAGTGACCCAGAAACACACAAGAAGCTGGAACATCTCTTATAGGAACTAGAAACATTAAGCCTTCTATTTAGATCCTCAAAAGCTCCACCAGACTGTTCCTCAAGCTTACAGACCGGAGGCACCTGCCATATTAGCAGTAAAGCTCTTGAGGCTCCTGGGATGGCTAGAAGCAACTTGCTTCCTATCTCAAGCTTGGGTTTCATTCACATACATGAAATTAAGATATTAGTCTGCCTCTCTCAGCTTAAGGCTCAATTCACTATAGTGTTCTCAGAGTGCTCCTATCAGATCTACCTCACACAGCAGGATTTCTGTTCTGACTGCATGGGCAATGTACTACCCATACACATGTGTGCTTGCAATCTCTCTCCTTCCCTCTGGCACAGGTTATCTCATACAAAGCAGAGGATGGAAGTAACGGTGCCAGGCACCTCTGGGAATGGGTGCTTAGCATCTCTGGGTGCAGTAGCAAACCCAGCCCCTTCCTCTTGGCCCCTCAGGAGGCAGCCAGTGTTGGGTCTTGAAAGCACAGCTATGGATACCCACCTCTGTGAGAAAAACCTGCATGTGGCAAGGAGGCAGATGCCAACAGAAGGCTGAGTGGGGTGGATAATCCCCACAAGAGCATGATTTAAACCAATGTCTTATTTCTTCCCATCTAGCATATATGGCAAGGTTGTTTATCTGATGGTAGGACTTAGAGAAAGTTATGAGGATTATAGTGAAAAAGTATTTTCACCACTAATTAGAATCTCCACTGATGATTTGGTTGCCATCAAGTCCACACAAAGAATAAAAGGATCCAGGATGCACACAGAGGAAGGGTGCAGTATGTACAAATCAGAAGGAGATGAAATTCCAGACTCAACAGAGGGCACTTTTTTTGTTAAAGCCAAAACAATATGCAATCAAAGTAACTTATGAAAAGATGCAGAGGCATATTCTATTGCTTGGAAATCGTAGGGAAAAAAATCAGATATTTTTCCAAGAGTCACTTTAATCAAATTAGGAATTAATCCAGACATGTCCTATGGTCCATTATACATGTGAAATCAGATTTGATGGTCACAGTGGTTTCTTCTGGTCTCATAATCAATGAAAAAAAATGTAATTGTAGTGTTCGTGAAACAGTGAAGAAATACACTGCTGAACCAGCAGGGAGGCTAACATACATGTGAACACATTATGAATTCTAGAACCTATATAATAAATGGCATTCACTTCAGGAAGAATTCCACCATTTTTTCCCCACATTTAATTTAAAGAGGCAATATCCTTTTAAGCTTTCATTCTGCAGTGGGGTAGATTAAATTTAAAATACAAACCCGCTGCAGAATAGATCTGGGGATGTTCAGGGCTGGAGGACAACTTAATGAAGCAGAAACTGAAAATACCATACGTCTCCAATAGCTTTAATTTATATTATCTTTTTGTCTTGCATAACATGATGCAGAGGAGCTCAGAGTACAGTGTAATTTCTTTGCTTTTCAAGACAATTTTATCCTTTTTAGTACCTGGATTTGAAACCAACCCAACTCAAACCAAAAGGGCTATAAAGATTTTTTTTTCTCTAATTGCTGAAGCAGGCTTGCACACATAAAATCAGTTTAATGGCTGGAAAAGACTGTGTGGTATATAAACAGGGATAAGTACCAGACCACCTCCAGCTCAGCTTGGCCACAGGTATTCAAGTTGATCAGTGCTATCAGGAGCAGAGAGCTCAGGGTTGGTGGCAGTGTGGTGACAGATCCCAGCTCTCCCTGTGATGGCAATTGGAAACCTCTTGACACAGGTAATGCTTTCAGATCCAGCACATGCTTTAAAATTACTTGAGTTTGTAGGACTGTACTGGACACACCTCTGCAGCTTTTTATCCTTCTTTATTCCACCCCAAGCTCAGAAGGCAGATAAATGGGACTGTAGACCCAAACCACTTTTTGTTAATACTAGCAAGAGCAGCAGCAGCAGGATGGAGCTGTGGCTGAACATGTTGCTGAGACAGGATTTACTCCTTGTTGATGAAAGATGACATATTGCCATGGCCTCAGAGAAGGACCAGGGAGCAGTGAAGCTAATAACCTCAGCACTGGGGTAGGCACAGCGTGGCTCTTCCCAACCAGGAGTAAAGAAGCAGTGTTGACCAAGGAGACAATCTGCTCTACGATCTTTGGCAGTCTCTCCTTCCTTCTCAGCCCTTCTGGCTGAATACAAAGTGGCCAACACTTTTAGATCAGAATTACTAATTTTGTATATACACCATCTCTCAGGTATTTTAGGACACTGATGTCCCCCCTCATATACTCCATGGGATGTCAGACCCACCTCTGCTTCTAAATCACTGAATGATCTTAGTTAAAATAGCTTCCATGAGAATAAATTTTCATTTTTATGAGGTGAAAAAAATATCATATACTAATCCCTGGAAGGGACTTTGAAAGTTAAATAGCAGGTATTTAATGTCTAGCACTTTATTTATTCACAAATACTCAAGACATGTAAAACTGGTCTTTTTTCTTTTCACTTGGTCTTGTTAGAAGTGAGGAGAAAGAGAGATAAAGAAAAAACATGTTGCTGGAAGACATCTTCATTCTCAAGGAAAGTAGAGTTCATTAGTGAAGAGGATTAATCTTTTCTTTATTCTTCATAACACGCATTTTCATGATTGGTTACAAGTCTGGCATTGCTTCTCCCTTCATATGCTGCCAACAGTTTTCTATGATCTTAATTTTCCCCTTTCTATGAAAACCTTAGGAAAAAGAATTCCATATATTAGCCTGAAAGTATTTGATTGACACACAGATTAATGTTGCACAATTAAGGAGTGTTATCAGGCGAGTGCTTCAAAAATCACAATATTTCACAGGCAGGCAGGCTTCCTGACACTGTGGTAAGTAGAAATACTTTATAAAAATTATTTAGAATCACCATCTATCATCATGAGGAACCTTGTGTTGTGCTAAAATAATTGACAGGTTGATGGCTGTGAAATGTTTCCAGTCCAATAAAATACAACACAGGATTTCCAATAACACCACCGATATGCAAGGATTTACAGTTGTTACCCATTTATTACAAAAAATGATGGAGTTCTAATTTGTGAGCAACTTGAGTGTATTTCAACTCCATGATCAGTGTCCTTCACTCCATTGCTAATCCAATCATTCCTTTCACGAATAAATGAGCCATGAATATGCATATTAGATGTAGCACAGCATGGGCTGCTCTGCCACCTTACATCCCGAAGGTCACGGACATAAATCTCCTCAGATGCTAAATGTTCCTTCTACCTCGGCTAGATATGGAGCACTCCCCTGTTTCCTATTGCCATTAGAGAGGTGTAACTGGGTAAAAACCCTCACATATTCACTCCTCTTTGGTTTGTGGGGATGAAAGAAAAGATAGAATTAAAAGAATGAATCTTAAAATGAACCCACCAGGCACTTGCAAGTAGTTCATTGGTCACCTAATGTCAACCTGATGGCTCTGCCTTTTCCAGGAGCACTGCAAGATCTCAGGGTGGGCATCAGCTCCAGCCAGCCCCTCTCCCCAGTCTTCACCTCCTCCTCCTGTGTTTCCTACTCTTCCCTTCCCTCTCAAGTGGTTTGGAGGTAGTTTGAAGAGTTTGGCCTTCTCTTCTACTCAGAAGAATCAAAAGTAAGTGGAAGATGCAACATAGCTCTCATTTATTTGATTTCCTTGCATCTCTGGAATTATTTGGGCTAATTCTTCATATTGTGAAACCAGAGTTTAAGACTTGGAGAATCTCTGACATTGATAGGAAGGAAAGATTCTACTTATGTTCAAACAATTCTTCAAAAAGTAATAAATGTTCCTGATTTAGAACTGTGCTCTCATCAATTAGAACAGCAAAAACAGCAAGTAAAATTTTTGGCTTTTTTAATGCAAGTTTTGTTTAAACTTTGGGCTGTTGCTTTTTTTTCTTCTAGGGCACGCATTTTTTTAAAGCAACTATCGAGATATTTCCAGTAAGGTTCAAGTATCAGGGATTTCCTTCCCCTACCCTGCCCCCAAAATTAACAATAGAAAGAAGGAACACAATATCCTAGAGTAACAATTAACCTTCAGCATGCTTGCTTGTCACACAGCATATGCAGATGCAGGAGGAAGAAAACTGAATGTACACCGAAGCACTGTCCTTTCAAATTCTCACTAGAGGACACAGGTTTCCGAAGAAGTTCATTAAAAATGGAACTTAATTTGTGTTAGGCTTTTGCAAGGCATAGTGGTAAATGTGGTTGTCCTCCTGCAAGGTCTCACAGCAAGATGAGAACTTTCAACTGGAATTTTCCAAACTCCTGGGTTACTGAAAAAATATAACTAGCTATACATATATAGCTGTGTATAGGATTATATCTAAAACTACATATGTATATAGCTATACACATATTTATACAATAGTTATAATGAAGGTCACTGTTACTCCTCTTGCAGCTACCTGACATTTTTTTGCTAGATAACCTCAATGGACTTCAAGAAAGTCCTACTTGGACTCAGTGGATGTTGTTCAGTGTTACCAGCAGGAAGCTGGGAAGGGTTATGGATAGCTGCTCAATGTTCTGCTCCACAGAGAGAGCTGGCTCTGACACTTGAAACCTAGCTGAGTTCCCTGCCTTCTGCTCCGTTCAGTATTCCTCCATCCTCCAGCAGGGAAAATATATTCTCACTGTCCAAACTGTACCAATTCTTGTCAGAAGGAGGTGTTTGCTTTCTGAGACCGTGCTTTTTTGTTAGGTATAATTGTTCCAAAAAAAGGAGATATTATAGTTGGTTATTGCATTATTTAGATGGTATGCAGGATTGGATTATAAATTCCAGAGGAAAGAAGCCCAGCACCCATCAGAAGTTACTCAAGTAGATTAAATATATCCACTGGTCTTAAATCCAGGCAGTGGGCTGGTTTCAACATTGCATGAAATAAATCTGGGTAGGTCAGATTGGCTTTTTACCCCCCTTTTCTTTACCCAACCTGGCTTAGACAGCTTCACTCAAATATTTTCTTTCATATGATGGTGGCAAAAGCATCAAAACCCTAGCTGGGCTTATATTACAGCAGACAAATCACAGTAATTCATGATCAGAGCTACTGTAGTTATTCAGAGCAACTATTGCAGCCACAAGAGCTGAGAGTGACTGACTGTGCTGCAAAAATTACCTGCTAGAATTTCTTAGAGCAGCCAAGGAATTTCTGCTGGCAGATCTTAAAGAAGCACCTTGCTAAAAGGATTGGCCCCATGGAACCTCTTCTTCAGATCATAATCATAATCACCTAGGTTGGAAGGGACTTTTCAGATCATCAAGTTCAACCATCAGCCCAACTCTGACAAGCCTCATACCTGGATAGGGACTTTAACCTTGTATTAGGAGCCTGATGCTCTCCCAACTGTGCTACACACCCAGATCTGTCAGAAGAGCAGGATGACTAGGATTAAAATTGCCACAGAAGTGTAGGATGCTGAAAAAGTTGTTATTGTCAATGAAAAAAAACCTAAATTTAACAACTCTCCAAGCATCCTTGGTTAATGGAGGGTTTTATGCCTGGAAATTATAACAAATAGGGTAATATTCCCACTTCTCATCTGCACAGTCTCCTGCTGTATTCCAGGATGAAAAGTTGTGGGGAGAGCCCCTGTCCCTTCCCAGCATATACATACCTTGCTACTGCCTTCACTTCACAGCTTACAAATGTCTTTTTTTTTTTTTTTTTGTAAATAGCAGTTTCAATTCATTAACACACTGGTGCTGAAAAAATCTGAAAAATCTTCTTGTAACAAAAAATGAAACTCTCATCAACATTTCAATTTACAAACAAACACCAGTTCTGTCCAGGAGAAGTTTCAGGCCCTCATTTTCTAAATTTAGCCCAGTTTCAAATTTACTGGAGGACAACCAGTCACAGCCTGGATTCCTCATTTGGTTTTCACCCACTCTTTTGAAGGGTTCCTTTATTTATCTAGAGAGGTAGAGAAAATAGTTGAAAGTTGGTGTATTTTGATCCTTCACATTTTAAACCCTCTGTTTTCAACTGACAGCTTCTGGCTTCTCCAATAAGTGTTTCCAGCACTTTTGCAAAGTGGTGTATTGTCTGATAGACTACATCTTCAAAGGCTAACCCTTTTCAGGGGAACAGAGCTGGTAGTATTATTCCAGGACATTTGCTGAATGACACAAGGATCTTTTGTGGGCACTTTGCTCTTTTCCTTTCTACGATTCCTTACTCTAAAATAGAAGTACCTTTAGTGAAAAAAAAAAAAAAGACTACAAGACAGCTCTTTGTGTATTCAGCTAGCTAACTGTCATGATTTTATGAGGAGTCTCATGACACTTGGTATTTCTCTTAAAACCCTAGAACTTGGAGTCATATGTATATACCAGAGTTTCAGCATTAATTAAGAGAAGGTTTCCAGCCTGCATGGATGTGGCCCAAACCTGAAAATAGTGAACTCTCAGAGCAGAAGAGAAGAATCTTTAAATTGCTTTTAAAGAAGCTCACAGTTTAGGAGCTAAACTCCTCACCTCTGGATGGGCAGGGAGGTGTGGAGGAGATAGGGAGCCTTTGTCCAACACCTCTGCCACTGAAACACCTCCACTGAAACTCAGCCCTCTGTTTGTACTGTGTCAGGCTAATTGGAGCCAGAGGCTGTTCAGACCTACAATAGGAAATGAGATTTGGGGAAAACCCACACCCAGAAGACAGGATTAAAGAGAGCTTCCTTGAATCTCAGCTCATGTCTCACTGAGAGGCTGTGAAAGTTTCAGGTGCACTCATTCTATTCTAAAAATTCAAGTTCTAAAGTAAAATCAAGCTGAAGCAGGACACTCTCCCTCCAACAGCTGACAAGTTAAGAGAAGAATTAGAGGGATTCCAGTTGGCTGCAGGTCACCATTCACATTTATCATGTCTGAGGCTTTACCAACTGAAGGACCAAAAGCATCTCTCAAGGCCACCAAGAAGCTCACTTTAAAGACAGACGTTCCAGTCTCTGTGGGCTTTTCAGGATAAGAAGAATTTTTTGGTCAATGCAGAGGACTCTTTCCTTAAAGCTCTCACGGGGAAGCAGAGAGTGGATAACCCACACCACGGAGCAGGCCCTGCTCAGCTCAGGACTTTTTCCTGTGTTGTAAGAGACATTTGATAATGAAGCAAACCTGCATAAGCAAGTCAGCCCACGGCAAAAAGGGTAATCCACATAAATGGGGTGGTTTCTGTGGTGCAACTCAGTGTAATGCCGCTTCCCCTCTGGCAGTCCTTGCTCGAATCTAAGACGTGTTATAAGTAAAACAAGTTTGTGAGGCTCAGACAAGAGACCACTTTGTAAAGTAACTTGTGCGTGCATGACTTGAAAGAGCAAGAAGAAAGCATGCCTGGGACACGTGATTACAGGAGCTGGCAGCAGGTAGAGACCTCCTTTCCTGTTTTAGCTGGCTTGTTAATAATATCGCTGCAAAGGGCTGGAGCAACTCACTTATGAGGACAGGCTGAGGGAGCTGGGATTGTTCAGTCTGGAGAAGAGAAGGCTCATGGGAGCTTATCAATACCTGAAGGGGGCCTACAGAAAGGCAGGGGTAGGACTTTTTAATAAGATAGATATATGATGGAAGGACTAGGAATAATGAATGTAATTGGAAGAGGGATGATTCAGGCTAGATATAAGAAAGAAATTCTTTACAGTGAGGTTGCCCAGATTGGTTGTGGATGCCCCTTCTCTGGAGGTGTTTAAGGCCAGGCTGGACAAGGCACAGAGCAACCTGGTGTAGTGGGAGGTGTCCCTGCCCATGGCAGGGGGTTGGAACTAGATGGTCTTTAAGGTCCCTTCCAACCCAAACCATTCTATGATTCTACATCAGTTGTGACTTAGGAATCCAAAGGGACCTGGTGCCTAAAGCTCTTCCGTGTCCTAAAACTCCTAGCCTCCCCTCAGAGGCGTTCTTCTAAGCTGTGCAGATAAAGCAACTCAGCTCTTCAAGACCCTGGCACCTTGTCAGGACTCATTGGAGAGCACAATGGCTGCTCCTCTTCAGGTTCACATGTGAAGTCACACTGTCAGACAGGGACTGGAAAGCACCCAGATGTGGTCGCAGCTGAACACAGGACAGATAGAGCACAGCCTCTGAAATCTTGCAAGTCTTTTCTCCATACATTTGCCTATAACTCAGTGATCCTAGGAGGAACATCTTCATTTAACTTCTCTGCAGGCAGTTTCGGGTTTTGCAAGCGAGTCCAGGATAGGTTTGTACCAGACATAAGGCATCTGCTGTAGCAACTTCTCAGTCCTGTTGCAGCTCTTGGTCTGGGCTGCAAGAGACCTCATTTCTGAGCTGTGATCATAGGTTAAGCCATGTGGAGCTGCTTTCATATCACTCAGGGTCTTCAGCAGTGGTCGGCTGAGACACCGGCTCTTCATCCTGCACTGGTGCCTGCTATTACAAGAAAAACAATGCAGTCAGGTCTTTGAAGGACCTTGACCTACTTTGGAAGAAGGATGTCACACTTTGCATTCTTCCTCCCCACTTTTACAAGCTGCTCTTTAGGTAGGGCCGCCAACATCACTCATTAGAGGGGTGGCAGCAACCCAGCTAGAATGTACTTCACTGAGATCAAAGCATCATGCAAAAATCCCACATTCAGTGTATTTATGAGAGATCAAATAACATCTATAGAGCATATGATTGTTTTCAACCCTACTGATTCTACACTGAGCTTCTTATCTCCAGTGCTTCTTAAGCACTGGAACAGGTTGCCCAGAGAGGTTGTGGATGCCCCCTCTCTGGAGGTGTTCAAGACCAGGCTGGACAAGGCACTGGGCAGCCTGATCTAGTGGGAGGTGTCCCTGCCTATGGCAGGGGGGTTGGAACTCGATGATCTTTGAGGTCCCTTCCAACCCGAACTATTCTATGATTCTATGATTCTATGATTCTATGATTCTATGATTCTATGATTCTATTACAGAGAACTGTCTCACAACTACAACGAGCTGAGAAAGAACAGGAATATCTCACAATTCTTCCTTTCCTGATTCTCTCTCACATCCTTCTCTCAGCCCCTGCAAGTAGGAAACACAAAGAGTCTGAAGAATCTCCATAACCTGCTACTACTTCTGTCCCCTCACAGTGACCAGATAACTCTTTCTTAATCAAAGCCCCTCATGTGAAATCTAATCCTCTCCTACACTGAGAAAGAAGTTCCAGAACCACGTTTTTAAGCAAGAATTTGCTGACTAGTAGGTCTTTTCTCAAGAAACTCACTCAGTTTTCCCACACATCCCACTTTGAGGTAGACTGTTTGTAGCTGCTTACCCTTGACTCCAGCCTTGTTCCATGGACATCAGCTGTTCCTCCCCACCATGGGGGTTAAGATAATGGACATCTTTCCTTCCATTTCCCTGGAATATTTTTTTGCAGCATCTGCAGGCAGTAATTTATGGTCCAGACAGGCTGGGACAACTTTCTGAAGGGTTTTACTCTCCTGCAAGGCTACAGTCAGCACGTTCAGCAGTCACTGGTGGAGGTTTATGGTAGGTCTTGCCAGGTAGGAAAGGATAATATGATACACTCTGGGAAATAAAAGAAGGGGAAGGATAATTTCAGGCTTAGTTTGGCAAACATTTTATACAGGCACCCAGTGGGGAGAAAGAATAGTCACACAGTGTAAGTACTGACTTTGTACACACCACATGGCCTTTGGCTTTTCCAGAGGCTTTCTGAGTAACCTCTGCCAAAATCACTCAGAGAAAATTGTTTCTGAAGTTCTTCAGGCAAGAAAAATAATGAGGATATTGCACTCGAGATTAGTCTTGCATTTATACCTCAGTTTCCCATGTGTAAAAATTAAAGCAATGATGTTACTTCTTCTCTGTCATTGTTTGACTCTCCCAGACACAGGATGGGGGGTTAGGAGCACCTTTGAGGAGAGGTTGGGCTCTGTGATAAAGACTGAGCTTCAGGTGAAGTCCATCTGCTCTGCTGGCCCTTGCTGTGTTGTGGTGGGGCCATGCAGCCTCACAAGGTACCAGCTGGAGGATACCTGGGGAAGGAGCAGTCTGGTGGCACTTTGTCTCTTCCAGACACAGCTCTGAGATGGGGATGGGGTTTGCTTGGAGAGGACACCCCTCCTATACCTGCACCCAGTGGTGCTTGACTACTGGTTTGATGCCTCACACAACCCAAGGGTCTGATCTTCCCAGGTCTCTGTGGGCTGTTAAACAGTATAAGGAGAAACTCAACTTGCTCAGGTTGAGGTCTTGGAGGAGTTTGTGCATTTGGTTTGTCTTGATTCCACTTGGGCTGAAATCACTTGACAGTGTTCTTCGATGAGTGGGAGGGAGTAGAAGAAGCCTTGTGAAAAATCTTTACTAAAATACTTGAGGTTACTCATTTTAGCAAATCAATTTATTGAGACATTTGGCATAAATTCTGTAGCAATTCTCCCCAAAGACTTCAGCAGTTCAATCCCTTTTTTTACCCCTAAAGCACTGTATACTTTAATTAATAGCTTTTATATTTTAGAATGGCCAAAGGCAGGCTTCTTTTAACCAGAAAAATGTATATATTGACACACCTTTAAGGCAGTAAACTTTTCTGCATATTAATATTGAAAAAAATCTCATTAATTAGGCAGTCACACACACACATCTTCTGATAGAATAAGTGCATTGAAAGTTTTAGATCACTTGGGACAAGTTCTGCCTGGAGCAAAGCTGCAAAGTTAATGCTCTGTATTAACTCTAGCAATCAACCCCCAAAATGGCTGCATCCCTCAAGGCCAGTGGTTCCATTTGATCAGGTTGCAAAGCAAATTAGCATTCTCTTTGCCCTGGCTATGATGCTTCCTATTCTTTTCATGAATGATTTATTGGTCTCCCATGCTCAGGATATGTTTTTTTTTACCCTCTACCTTTTCAGTGATGTTTGCCCCAACAAAAGGTGTCCCCTGTGGTTTTGGTGGTGGCTAGAACCTGCACTAGATGCTGCTCTCTCTTGTATTGAAAAGCTGTGTTTGCTGCATGGTGGAAGGATTTCACTCTAGCGACTGCTTTCTTTCAAATTCTGGCTTCTTCATTTGGGAAAAAAAACCCCTCCCTTTTACAGAAATGCTCACAGACTGCAGCCCTGTCTATGCAAGGAGATGATAGTCAGACAATGCAAAAAGTGACTCACAGTAGCTGATCTTTTTGGAGAATATCTCACAAAAAAGCCTGAGAATGAAGCAAGAATTCCCACACAGGGTGTTTTTCTCACACTCTGAACCCTCACACAGAGGCTGTAGGGCAGAGCTGTTCCCTTGCACGCCTGCAGTGCTGGCTTCAAGCCTCCCACCTTGGTGATGCTGGTGGGTACCAGGGCTTCCTGTGTCTCTTTGCTGTGGAATCTTGGGTCAGGAGCATTTGCTGTGGGGGAAAGTGTGTCGCTCCAGTCCTGGAGTCACTAGGAATTCTCCTCAACTCTTCACTTGAGGTGTAGCAGAAGAGTGACTGCTAAAACAACTGAAAGTCTTTGTCCTGGAGATTCCTTGTATCTTGTTTGCTTTGAAGATAGCTGTAAGAAAGCACTTAGTAAAAATAAGATTGTGATGATGCTTTTGCTCTCTTCCTGTCCCTTATGCCTGCATTGGTTTGAGAAGGTTCTTAAGAGACAAGAGTCCTCCCCACTTCACTTTTCTCACTTCCTGCATCGGTAAAAAAAGCCTGTTATCGGTAAAATCCTGCCTGATTTTCAGGAAAACTCTTCTAGAAGGTATGTAGTAATCAGTCACTTTGGCTAAAATATCAGGTTTTTTTTCACATGATTCTGAGCTGAATTAGTCTGTTAGTCTTGGTGTAGCCCTTTTTTTTTTTTTTTTTTTTCTCCTGGAATTATTGACAAATACATGGGAAATCAATTCTAATGAGCTCTACCAACCTACTTTGCAGACCTGATGCATCATGTGCATTAAGCAGAGGCCTGAAATTCAGACAGGTACCCAAATGAACATGAAGTTTGTCAGCTATATTTTGACTACCATGAAACCTTACACAGATTTCCATGTTGCTGTTGCCTATTTTCATTGGTGCAATCATGACTAAAATAAAATCTGTGCCTTCTGATGTCCAGAGAGCAGTGACATGAGAAGTGGGCTCATTAGCACTCATGGGAGATGCTGGTATAGCCTGAGAAGAGAACATGCAGCTTCTAACTTCTTAAAATTTAATGACACGGTTTATGGAGCTTTGATCCTCTAAGTTATCTTTACTTACAAGCAGGCTCATGAAAGTCAATGGAACCTATTTACAATATATGAAGTTAAACACAGGAGTCAGTCAGTGCAAGATCTATAGCTGCGAAACTAATATTGCCTTGTACAAATGTCACAGCATTTTCTAAGAATTAATAAAGGTAGAGACTGTTTCCTTTTCACCAAACGTTGAAAGCAATTGCATTCCCTGAGCCCATTAAAAGTTTTCCTCACGGGCTGGGGGGACGAGAGATTTCTGCACTGGAGTTGAATACATAGTATTTTGGACTTGAAGCTGCTCTATCCATCTCTCCTCGTGGCTGTGTTTGTCTTTAGAATTCTTGAGGATGGTTCAATAATCCTATAGAGTTGCTATAACTGTCAATGAAGTGCCTCTGGCCATTTTCCTAAGTTTTAGGCATAGCTTAGCAGCAGCATATTAGAGTGAAAACAATGCAGGAATGGAAGAAATGTTCCCCACTAGCTAGAGTTGTGCTGTGGGCACCTTTGTGGTGTGTGTTAGTGTGCATTATCTGCTGTAAAAAAGAAGCTTTTAAACAAGTGAAATCAGCATATTGGTCCTAAATCAGCTAATGAGCTCTCCTGTCCTGCAAAGCTTTGTAGATATAGGATTGATTTTTGATATCTTCTTCTCTCCCTATGCTCATCATTGAATTGTATGAGAGTCCTTGCTCAGATGCTCACAGAAAAAGTTAATTCATTGAATTTTCTATGCTGGCAGATGACCAATACATAAAAACTTCAGCCTGAATATTCTAGATTTGGTAAATTTATAACTCAGACAAAAAAGGATTTGGTTCCCTTAAAAAAAGGCAGCGTTGTCTATAAATACACGTCATTGTGCTGGGAGGTATCATGAAAAATAATTAAAACCAAGCTGCTGTTGTTAATGTTGACAGACATTAGTCATGTCACCAGCCTGAGATGCATTGCCAGGGTGAGGTAGAACTGCTCTAATCCTTAGGTAAGGTGCTGAGTATCCAACCAGCTTAGCAGAAGTTGCTGAGACAGCCTGGGCTTTCCTGGAGCTGAGCCCTGGAACCACATCCTCTGACAGTGTGTAACACGGTGTAATGCTCCTGTATTCAGAAAGGGCTTTCCTGAAGCACAGAGATCCAACCGCTTTAGTTTTTTGAAGATCTCTGACTTTTTCCACAGATGGCACACCAAATATATCCCTTCAGAAGAGCTACTTGGAAAGGAAAGATTGCAGGAACCAGGAGTTGTTACAGCAGTTCCATTCTGTTCATTAGTGAAGAGTGTCTGATAAGATAAAATATGAATAATTGTCTGAGACCTGGGTGGTTCTTCAGATTTTGTGCTCACTTTCTAACCCCAAGCTAATGATAAATGCATCTGCTCTGCTTCCTTGGGTGTCTACTTGTCTGTGCCCCAGCTTGTTACCAGCCTGTCCTTGCTTGCCCTGGTGTCTGAGTGCTCAGCAGAGGAGTGGGGCCAGCCCCTCTGCACACACAAGCTTGAAAAGACTCACAGCCTTGCCCTGGTGCACCTGTAGAAAAAGAAAAAGGCTTTTCTCAGGAAGGGTAAGGCAAGTGTCTGACCTTACTTAGGTGGAAAAAAAATTATATAAGTTCACTGCTTTGCTTGAAACTTGGCACAGAGCTTCAAAGCTAGTTTTAAATACAGGACACTGCACTGTGGTGGCCTGGAGCTAATGAAGTTGCCAATGGCTAGTGGGGGCCTGGATGCAGGCAGGAAATCCCTGCCAAGGCAACACAATGCTGAAAATAATTTTCTTACTATCAGCAGTGCCTGCTTTCTGTTCGTTCCTTCTACTGAAAGATTGCTTTGGATCAGTCCTGGAAAGGATGGGTCTCTAGAAATGCAGAATCATAGAAAGTTTGGGTTGGAAGGGACCTAAAAGACCGCCTAGGTCCAACTCCTCTGCCATGGGCAGGGACACCTCCCACTAGACCAGGTTGCTCAATGCCTCATCCAGCCTGGCCTTAAACACCTCCAGGGAGGAGCAATCCACAACCTCTCTGGGCAACCTGTTGCACTGTCTCACCACCCTCACAGGAAAGAACTTCTTATATCCAGCCTAAATCTTCCCTCTTCCAATTTGCATCCATTACTCCAAGTCCTGCCATCCTGTACACTATTAAAAAGGCCTTTCTGTAGCCCCCTTCAGCTATTGAGAAGCCACTATGAGGTCCCCACTGCTGGTTAACAAAGGATTTTAAACTGTGTCCTGATGCTCTCCAGAGAAGCACTGAGCACCAGTTAAACAAACACCCTTCCTCTGAGGATGTTTTGCAGGAATCCTTTCCATGGGGAAGTGGGACTACTGTGAGGGATCCACTTTTTCCTCTCCAGGACACATGAGTCAAGAGTAGTTCATCTTCCCAAGCCCCAGATGTCACAACCCTCTACCCCACTGCAAAATGATGAAGGACTGTGACATCCCCTGAGTCAGGGCACTCTTACAGCTTGGAGCTCTTGGGCTCCAGGGCCACTGTTCTAATGATTTGCTTCTGAAGTAGGGTGAGCAGAAAATCACAAGCATTTCCCCACACAGTATTTTGGAGAGAAAAAAAGAAATAATATTCACTTTTCCATTCTTTTGGAAGAAACTTTCCAGCTACTTGCTTAAAAACAAACAAAAACCAAAGCAGAAAACATCCCGCTTCTGGCTATTTCCAGTGTTTTCAAATTATTCTTTCAGTTTGGGGATTATTTCTTGATGTTGCTGAAAACCAAACTGTTTAGGTATTTGCTTTCTTTAATAGTTTCAGCAAAACACATTGGAAAGATTTGGCTTCATCTGAGTGTGGGCTGGAAACAAAATTCTCAAATATTTTGCAAGAAGAGAAATCCCTTTCTAACCAGCTCAGCCATCTGCCTGCCACAGTAATGCTCATTTCCCTGCTTATTTTACCCCTTTTCTCCCTCTTTTATTTGCACTGATTCTGAATTTCTCTGGACAGAGACTTTACCTTCTTTTACAATTTCTCAGCACTTTATATATACTTAGGGCATTACTTTAATGCAGATGAGAAGTACTGATAATGGATTTGAAAATGTATATTTAAGTCTAGGGGCTATTTAAGATGCTCCATTCAGTTTCATAGAATAATTAGCAAGCAAATCTCTACAGAGCTCTAATTTTCAGTCTTTTCTGAGGTTAATTTCTTCAGGGTTCACTTGCGGTGCTAAGTGTTTTTTCTAGAAGTTTCTAGAAACATTTTTCTTGGTCGTTCCTCAGGACATAAGAATGCATTGGCCTTGATTCTTTGGCTTGTGGAAGCTGAATGTAAAAGCCCTTGGAAAAACTTGGTCCTTTGGACTTGGCTTAAAATGTACAGCAATTCCATTTAGGCATCCAGACTTTACTCAAGCCTAGAAACACAAGCTTTTCTCCCAAAGGAAAATGGAGTTTTCAGCAGGACTTCCTGCCTGCTGCTGGTGGTGATGTTCTGGGGACAATCACCATTGTGGCAGTTCTTTGATGCTTCTCCTTCTGGCCTTTGCTGAAAAGTAGGAAGCGGTGAAGTGCCTGAGAACATAATTAATACCGGTAAAGCTTTGATCAGTGTTTTCATTAACACATCTGTAAGTGTTTCAACTATATCAGGTAATAAAACCTCCCAGGGTCTTTTAATTGACATTTTATTACAGAGCTGATTTCACCACTGCCAGTTACAGCAGGCTGAAACTTCACATGGCAAGCAAAAGTGGTTAGGACAACCCAGCTCTCTGAGAACCTATTTTTCGATGTGTTCAAGTTTATTAAGTGTTTATAAAACTCAGGAAAATAGGTGCCTGGGCTCAGGAAAATTATTTTGTCAGTGCTTCCACTAAGCCTCCTGTATGAGCTCATCCCCTGTGAGACATCAGAATATCAAGTCAGTGTTCAAAGACACATCCAAGGGCTACTTTGGTTCTGCTGCTCACGGGACTCTAGAAATGATTCATCTCCCTCATGCACTCCTACACATGCAGGCACTTTCTCTGCTCTTACCACAAGCACTGCTTGACAGGATGGTTTTCTGCAGCTGCAAAGATGCCAGTGTGATAAGTTGTGGGTGCCCCCTCTCTGGAGGTGTTTAAGGCCAGGCTGGATGAGGTATTGAGCAACCTAACCTAGTGGGAGGTGTCCCTGCCCATGGCAGGGGTGTTGGAACTAGATGGTCTTTTAGGTCCCTTCCAACCCAAACCATTCTATGGTTCTTTTTGGTGTCCTGTTTACCTCCATGTAACACTCCTCTTCACTCTGTCCTCCCCTGCTCTAATTTTAAACCATCCAGCTCCTAATATCAAGTCCCCTTCATGAACTGATTGCTCTAAGGTAACCGAGTGAGCATCTGCTCCCTTTTTTGTAGTCCCACTTATGTTTTGCCAACAAATGTCCCTTAAATACTGTCACTGCTGCTTAAAAAGTCTTCTTATCCTTAGATGCTATCATCTGATCCATTTTTAATTCCACTTAGGTCCCAGTCCTGCAACATTGCCTCTGTGCAGGTAATTTTCTTCTGAAGGCCTTTGGAGTGTCACTGTTTAGTGTCTGTTGGTTTGGAAATCACCTTCTTATCAACAACAAGATTCAAGTGAAAAATTATGTCAACCCTCTACTTCTGCTAAAGTAATTTATAGCACATTCCTCCTACCAGTTCATTCTTTTCCACACTTTTTTTCCTCCAGAAGAAATGCGCCAGAGGGCAAAGGTGCAACTTGGTTTTAGTTTCTCATGCCCTCCTTGTCATATTTACTTCCTACCATCTTAGGTCTCCTAAATCTTTGATTACTCAGAAGCCCACTTCCACCTTTTCTTGCCTCTCTCACCTCCTTTGCACAAGTCTGTGACCTTCAGCCCTGCTGGATTTCTTTTCTTACCAGACTTTTTGGTTACATCTGATGTTGAAATCTCCTCTGTGCACAGATGCTGTGAGTTCCCCTTTCCAGGCTGTCATGGTTCTTGTGTTGTTGCAAGAAAACAAGTGATCATCTTCCTACCACAAATCACTGTCAGACCATCTAGGGTGACTTGGCCTCCTTATCTGAGATCAGATCAAGGCCAGAACTAGAAACCTGGGCCACAAACTCCAGGGAGCCTGGTCTAATTCTGCATATCACAGCAAGCTGTGACACCTATGACAAGACCTTCAGTAAAGCCAGTAATATCACAGAATCATAGAATGTCAGGGACCGGAAGGGACCTCAAGAGATCATCTAGCCCAACCCCCTGCCAGAGCAGGAACACCCAGATCAGGTCACACAGGAAGGCGGGGTTTGAATGTCTCCAGAGAAGGAGACTCCACACCCTTTCTAGGAAAAGACCATGAGAATGAGAGAACTCTATTCATGCTCATGTCTCTCTCAGGTTAAACGACCAAAACAGATATTCCATGTAAATTGACAGCTATCCTTCCTGCAGAAGAAAGTGAAATAGTACCCTGGAGAAAAAACTCATCTTGACTCCAGAAAAAGGAAGCAGCTTAACCTCCCATATATACACAAAAAAGTTTGTGTGTCTGAAGGAAACCACACAAATAATGAGAAACTGGGGACTTTTAAAAAATATTCTTCAGTGGATAGGAAGTTCTCATGAATTTGCAGAAATGAACTCTTAAGAGAAGTTGGGGTTATCATGTTGTCCTGAGCACCTGAACATAAAGACCTATTTCTTCTCCACGCAGCCCTTCTCCAAGGGCAGCCTCTTCGCATTTTCATGAAGTTGACTTGTTTTGTGGTCCCCCTGCTCTAGGATCTTTAGGGCTGCTTATCTTCCCATGCTGCTGATTCTTCTGTCCATGTTCTCAGGAGCTCAGAGCTCGCAGAGCTCCTTATTATCTGCTGCCAAATGAGTGATTTGCTTGCAGTAGAGTTCCCATTGCAACATCACGTTGCAATCCCCTGTAGTGGTGTCTCCAAAAAACTTCACAATTAGAATACAAATGTTTAGAGGGTGGCTGTGGATCTGAAGGCAAAGTGTTGGGCTGAGTTTGGCAGACTCACAGGTAGCAAGCTTGGGTGGGTGAGGATTTCTGCCTGAATAATTGCTCCTTCCCCAGAAGTGTTATTTGAGGCTTGGGTGTCAGAGCAGATTTCGCTGAATTTTAAAATTTCCTGTAACTTACACATCTCATCATTGCCCAGTTATTGTTTCCAGCGCTCTCTGGAATGACAGCTCTTTCCACTTGCTGGCACGTTGCTGCTCTGTGAATATGTTGTATCTTTTATAGAATCATAGAATATGTTGAGTTAGAAGGGAACTTCAAAGCCCATCTAGTCCAATTCCTCTGCAGTGAGCAGGGACATCCTGCACTAGATGAGGTTGCTCAGAGCCTCAGCAAGCCTGGCCTTGAATGTCTCCAGGGCTGGGGCCTCTATCACNCACTGGGAGGCTGCTGTGAGGTCTCTTCACAGCTTTCTCTCCTCCAGCCTCAACAGTCCCAGCTCTCTCAGCCTGTCCTTGGAACAGAGGGGCTCCAGCCCCTTGCATCATCCTCATGGCCTCCTCTGTATTCGCTCTGACAGGTTCATGTCCTCATGCGTCCCTGTATTCGCTCTCAACAGGTTTCACGTGCCTCTCTTTCCCCTGCCTCTGCCCCTAACCCTCTTCCCCCCAAATATTTTTCCTCTTTTTCCCCAAATCCCAGAGCACCTGGGCTCCACTGGAGATTCCTGCCCTCCCCAGATGCTCTCACTTTGCCTCCACCACCCACTCTCATATTTCTCAGCATGGAGAAGGGCAGCTGCCACCATTTGCTCCCCTGAGGGATGCTCCTCCTGGTGTCTCTGCTGCAGGACATGCCACTGGTGAGTTGCACATCCAAAGGGAACACAGTGGCCCCCCAGCTGGTTCAGCAAGGGGAGGAATGGCTGGGAGGATTGGTGGCCACATCAGTGTCACTCATGGATGCTGGCTGATCCGCCCCTGTTTGCTGTTTGGGTGGTGGCAGGGGATGTTTCTCTACAGCAGAAGTCCCTCAGAGATGTAGCAGTGAGCTAGAGGAGCTTTGCTTTTGTCAGGTGGGCTGAAGAGGGGCCAGATGTTTTCACCCTCTGTTTATTCTGTTCCAGAGTTCTATTCTATTCCAGCCCTTTAGCTGAGTGTCTCTGATCTTGTCACCCCATGTGGTTTGATCTCCTAACACCCAGCAAGCTGAATGAACTTGCCTTGTAACAGCGCCATATTAAGAGAAAATGGCACCTGGCTTGCCCAATGAAGCAGAGCAATGAGTAACAGTAATCTTATAAACACAGTAAAAATCTAGGTCTTGGATTCCATTGATTGTGGATTCTGCTGAACCATTTCCCTTCTAGCAACTCATCCTGCCCTTCTCCAAGTTATCCAAGCAAGGTGAGAAGGGTGAGGGAAGGGGAGACATCACAGCAGTACCTCTGGATAAATGAGGCAGCCTCCGAGGCTGCTTTGCAGTTGCAAAGTTTTGTGATGAGTTATGAAAGAAAAGGTGAGCAAATGACCTAGGAAGCATGTTTCCTGTGGTAGGCCCCAAGCTCCCAAGCATTCCAAAAAGTGCATGCAGAATCTATGGAACTTCATGTGTAATTAGGAGGGATGTGGCAGCTCTTTTACTGCAGCTGTGGGTGCAGTTGCAACTAACACAGTGAACGTATGGGCCTGAAATTTCCAAGTACAAAAATGCCACTTATATCCCTGTTCAGGAAAATAAAAAGGACATTAAATTACAATTGTTGCTGCTTCTTGGCAGGAAGGGTAGAATTTTGTCAAGGCACAAATTTGTGATCCCCCTGAAGATGTTATTGCTCATGCTCAAACACCCATGAGGTGAACCCTTGGCAAAGAACCCCTTTTTGTAGACTGTCCTATAAAAATAAACTGAATGGAGTAGTTCTTTTCCTTTGGATTTTTCTCACTCGGGAAACACCTATGTCCAAACCCTTAGCTGGTGTAAATCTGCAAAGCTTCTCTGACTTCAGTAATGTGGTGCCAAGTTCCTCCATCAGAGAAGGTCACCTGTTATTTTGGCTGAGCCTGTAAATGGCCAATTCTATGTTTTTGGACCAATTGTTAGGTAGCTAATCCTCCAGTTTGCACATGCAGGAGTCTGAGCTCTCTCATGTGAGTTCTTGCCTGAGCAAAACCATAGCCAGCTCAAAGTGAGTGGGCAAGAATCTAGGTGTGTGATTCAAAGCATGCAAATGTGGAGAAGCAGTTTAGATTCCCCCCAAACATGGTCCCTTATATGTATTTTTTTTCCCCAAGCTCCTCCCACACAAAAAACCACACACACAGAGTCCCTCAAAACCCACACTCACAAAAAACAGCTGTAAGAGGAGAAAAGACAATGAGGCACATTGTGGAAGAGCAGTCACTCAAACTCCCCTCCCCTCACTCCCCATCCTGAGCCAGCACATGCTGGGAGTCAGTCAGCTCTTTGGGGAGCATGGGGGAAACATACACCCACAGAAACTACTCAAATAAACTCACCCCCTCAAATCCTCAAGGATTTCAGTAGTTTCCACTGTAGGACTTCCTCCTTTCTACCAACTTCTCTGCTCCAAAGCAGTATTTTAAAATGAAGGTTTTTGGTGAAAAAATGTATTTTAATTTTTTTTTTTTATCCTCATTGTGTTTTCCCAGAGAAAGACAAGTCAATTTGACAGAGAGACTGATTCAGCCTAAGATAATCAAAAGTGGAGCCTAAATGGAAGTTTCTTTGCAGGCACCTGCCAATGCAGCCAGTGGATGCTCAGCTGTACTCAGCTCCAAAGAAGAAAAAGAAAGATTCCCAGCCAGGGACTTACAAACCTAAACCATTAAGTTTTTAATTAGAAAAAAAGCCACTAATTCAGGATTTTTACTTTGACTCATTCTTTAGAACAGCTGTACAAACTGCTTAAAAAACTGCTGGGAGGGTGGTGAGACACTGGAACAAGTTCCCAAGAGAGGCTGTGGATGCCCCCTCAATCCCTGGAGGTGTTTAAGGCCAGGCTGGATGAGGCACTGAGCAACCTGGTGTAGTGGGAGGTGTCCCTACCCATGGTAAGGGGGTTGGAACTAGATGATCTTGAAGGTCCCTTCCAACCCAAACCATTCTATGATAAAATCAGATTTTTCAACAGCCTTGCTAGAGCCCAGTGTGTCCAGCGAAGCCATACCTCACTGACTTGACCTGCCATTGCTGCCAGTGACTTCAGTGAGCTGGCCAGTCTGGAGAGCCTCACCTGCATTGCAATTTGCAGTATTCTATTTACTTCAGGAGCCATGTGATGACACAAACCATCTGGAGTCATGGAATAATTACCTGTGAACTTCTGACTGCTCTGAAAGTGTGATTGACTTGCTTGTGGAACAGGAGTCCTTCCTGGTCGATGCTGGTTCTTGGTACCAGTCAGTACATGGTGAGTCATGAGCAGCTGATTTTCTGGTATTTCCATCTTTCTTCTTTCAACCAGCCTGAGGTCATGGCATGTCCAGGGCTTAGAGTCTGTTTATGAACCAAGTGCTGGGACTGCCAGATCCTCATCTTCTTTTATGGAAGCAAGAGTCGGTGGAGGCAAAAGGCAGCTTTGCATTCACTGTCCAGGGACACATCCCTCATTCTAGTGCCATTTCTGCTACCTGGAAAAGCAAAGCAGTGGTGAGTGAGCTCTGGACTGCCTGCATCCCACTTGTGGGGGCACTTATGGGCAGGGAAGGGGTTTGTAGACACCAACAAGGAGGATGGCATGGGATGTGATGAGGGTCCAGCATGTAATGATCCCAGTAAACACAGCTGCCATGAGAAGGGAGCTAGTTGATGACAGTGTGCCTTGGTGCCACTTGAGGCTGCCTCTGCCATTGGCTTCTCAGAGCCCTACTTTTGGACCAAGGGAACAAGAGCCCCCTGCAGCCAGCACAGTTCACCTGGGGTATCTGGAAAACACAGGCTAGCATATCATCACTCTGAGCCCAAATGTATCACATAGGTATTTAATTAAATCTCTAATTCCTGAGGATTTATGAGCCTCTGTCTTCAGTAATTTGCCTCAATACAACATCAGAAGGTGTTTGAACATGTCCAGGAAGTATTAACGTGGGACTAAGTGCTTCTAAAAATACNGGGATGTGATGAGGGTCCAGCATGTAATGATCCCAGTAAACACAGCTGCCATGAGAAGGGAGCTAGTTGATGACAGTGTGCCTTGGTGCCACTTGAGGCTGCCTCTGCCATTGGCTTCTCAGAGCCCTACTTTTGGACCAAGGGAACAAGAGCCCCCTGCAGCCAGCACAGTTCACCTGGGGTATCTGGAAAACACAGGCTAGCATATCATCACTCTGAGCCCAAATGTATCACATAGGCATTTAATTAAATCTCTAATTCCTGAGGATTTATGAGCCTCTGTCTTCAGTAATTTGCCTCAATACAACATCAGAAGGTGTTTGAACATGTCCAGGAAGTATTAACGTGGGACTAAGTGCTTCTAAAAATACTATACCTGTCAGAGAGGGTTAAATTTAAAGTAAAGTCAGGTTTGAGGTTCTTGCCAGCAGCAGAACCCTTGAGTCCAGTAACCTGTCTGCATCTGCAGGTATTTTTGTGGGTAGTGCTGGAAGGCAGATAGAGAGGTAATAGCTCTTTTCTACCCATCCAAGGTTCTTCTGCCACTGCAGTCCTCCATGGAGTCTGATGATGGGTGCTGGGCTCTGGAGGATCAAGTCACCTCAAGCCTGTCAAGCAGGACCAGCTACTGAGACAGGGATTAAATCCTGTCTGGTTCTCTGCAGGACACATTGTTTCCATGCACTCTTGCCATCACCGCAACCTCAGTTCTGAGCTGCACTGAAGTTCTGTGGGTTCTTATCTCTCTTGCCTCTGTGGCTTCAGATTTACTGTGATTGAAATCCCAACTGGTCTGTCACTGGGCAGACCCACTGCAAGCACCATCAACAAAACAGAAATGCTCCTTGCAGTTTGCAGTCTAGCCTGCCATAATAAAAACTCTGAGCCTCCCTTCTGAGGTAGGTTACCTCCAAGGATTTTTCTCTTTACTCTCCTTTCTGCCTGCCAGTCAAACAAAATCTTTTCCCAGCACTCCTCCTTTCTTTTAAAAGATCCAGAGGCTCTTGAGGTTAGGAGGGACCTCAGTTGTTTTAATCTTCCCCCTAATCTTCTCCCCTATTTTATTATTATTTTAATTCTTAAATACAAAACTCCATTTTTAAAACTTTGTGCTAATGTGATGCTAGAGCACAAAGTCCATCAGAGCCAGTTGAGTTGGGAAAGGTGACTGCTGTGACCTTGCTCAGCCATCACACCTTCCTGCCTGGCAGTGCCCCTGCAAGGGAGAGGTTTGAAGGGAGGGAGGTAGGGGAAGGAAGCTCAATGCTGGGACACCTCAAAAAGCTGTGGAGCAAAAGCATTAATAACTTGCCAAAAGAATAAAAGGGATGGGCAAAGCAAAACAAGAGGACCTGCCTGAATTCCCAGTCAGGTTTTGCACACACCAGTGACGATGATTCACTGTCTGGTTTTCACTTTGTTCCATTCTTTTGGCACTCAGCAGCTTCCTAACTCCTGTGAAGCTCTGCCTGTCCTTTCTCTTTTCCTGATCCTTTTGCTTTTTCCCTCTGGTTGCTTTATTAGCAATGACCTGGAAATTCCAGGAAATTCTCCCCCCTCCCGTGTTTATTTAATTTAATTTCATTTAATGTAACTTAATGTAACCATGCTATAAATGATTTAAGTGCTTTAAGAGCATAAATGAGAAAATAATTATTATTATTTGGTCAGATCGCATCTTGCCATTAAGAAGACATTAACATTGGAAAGCTGAGGAAAAAATGGGTAGTAAAATGAAATCAGAATCACAGAATGTCATGGATAGGAAGGGACCTTGAGAGATTATCTAGTCCAATTCCCCTGCCAGATCAGGAACACCCAGATCAGGCCATACAGGAAGGTGTCCAGGTGGGGTTTGAATGTCTCCAGAGAAGGAGACCCCACACCCTCTCTGGGCAGCCTGTACCTCCAGCTCCTCAGGAGGGCATCCACTGTGAGCTGGTTGCTGCTTCCTGTTCTTGACACCCAGGCAACTACCCTTATTCACAGCCTGCATCATTCAGACCCCAAAGGGATGGTTTTAATAAGATTTTCTGTTTCAAGGGGGAATAAAAATGTATTTTCTTCTCAACTGAGCCTCCGTTCCATTCAGCTCTCCAGTGGCAATGGCTTGGGATATTTATTGTTCTCTGTAATTTCTTTTGGGAACCCCTTATTTTTATTTTATGCATGGCCTAATGCAAGTGTCTCCCAGTCTCAGAGAAGGAAAATTAATTTGCTTCCTCTTGATAGCAAAGTATTTGCTTTTGCCATCAAGTTGAGCTCTAGATAGTATTTACCCTGGGCGGTGGCCTGGACCTGCACTCCTGTGGGGCAGAATTTGGGAGTAAGCCTTGGTGAATAATTTATTTTTCAGTTTGGCTGCTGGGATTCAAGGGGAAATTCAGTTTAATTCAAATTAAGTCTCTCTCCTTCCCTACACACATGTGTATCTCTCTTTTGTGCATCCTGGTAAGTGCATCATCGGCAGTTTTGCTGCAATAAGACACATGCACAAGTTTTTGCTTATATGTTTTTGTATTTCTGTGCTGAACTTGAGGACATCACTACTTAGAACAAATGGAGAACAAACACTTTCTGGATGTTCTGGCCAGGAGGTGGAAGGTCCCCTCATGAGTGGGACAGGCAAGTTCTTTGAGTTCTCCCAAGCAATTGGGAGTCTCTGAGCCTACCAAAGCACTTCACTTTCTCTGAAGATGGAAACTGGAAGCGATTACTGGCAGTAACCTGCTTTAGCACTGGGAACTTTAGCATGGTGTTTGGCCTCAGGGTGAGGAAGGACCTGTCTGGCTGTACATATTCTGAATACTACTAGAATTTTAGTATTTGACAAGTGAATTTCCTGTGAAAAGAACTTTCATCGTTGCCATCATTACTGTAGCCTGATGAGGTTCCTGGACCACTCCATAGCCGCCAACTTGCTGCTGCTTTTTAAGGAAGTGCTGATTTAAGTTCTGGTTTAATAGTTGCCACCACTTTATTCCTCTGCAGTATTGTGCAGTGATTATTTTTCAGCTTACACATGATTTCCTCTTCCCTTAAAGGATTTCTGTGTCTCCTCATAGCCCATATTTTTTCTGGACTAGGTAGGAGCCTTATGTATGTTCAGCAGAGAAGACATCCAGTGCTCAGTGCTGGACCACTGCTCACAACAGAAACAGGCTGTGCTGCTGCTATCTCACCCAGCTTTCCTGAGCAACATGCAGTGTGATTCAGGACTGATTTTTTAAGAGGATAATTGTTATTTGCTGCTGAGGAATTCCTGAAGAAGGAATTGCTTCTTGCACCCCAGTTCCTTTTAGTTGGACCATGTCTTGGAATGACCCCAGGTAAGAGGGTTGGAAAATCAAGTATATCTTGCTTCATACAGCTCCTCTGCTTCCACAACTGTGCCACTTACGTTGTCAGTGTCTGTGGAAGCTCAGCACTTTTAAACCCTCCTGTCCTCCAGGGCAACAGGGAATTTCAAGGGGTTCAGCCCCTCCAGAAGCCAATGGGATTTCTTCTGGAGGAAAAATGCAGCTCTGGTTGTGTACTTTGGTATAAGAGGATACCCAGAATAGGGCTTTCAGGTTTTTTTCCCTCTAGAAAATTTTAAAAAAGACTTTCCATCCAGTCTCTTCTGCTTCAAGCAGAAAACAAAGTTAAACTGAACTAAAACTTCCTCAGTTAGGGTCAGCCAAGCACTGAACTTCTCTGTGGTGAAACAGGGGTACACGTGTCACTAAATCAGTAGGACATTATTTTGAAATGTCATGTACCAAAACAAGCTTGCTAAGGAATAATATGTTTTTTTCAAAACAGAGTGGCTGACTTCTCGTTACTGAGAGAAGTTATTTACAGCTCAACTGCCTTGTCTAGGTTATACAGGGTCACTCAGTGTCTGAATTCCAGACAGGTGAGACAGATATACCTGTATTAGCTTCATTTTTAATTTTTTTTTTACCATGCATTCTGTCTAAGGTGTATTTTCACTCCAAAACTTAACCTCTCCTTGCATCAGGTTGGGGGAATCCACCAAACTGTGAGTCAAAGCTCAGGCAAACACTAGTGGAGGTCACCCAGGGAGGGTGTGGATTGGCAGCTTGGGATGCTTTTGAGAACAGGTTGGACAGACCAGGAGCTCTGTCAGGAGAGGTGATCCTACTGGAGGGAACTGAGGTGAACTACTTGACCTCCCCACGTCCCTTCAAGACTATTTTTCACATCTCCAAGATGCATGTTACAGCAGGAGAGGGAATTTGGTTCTGTGAGCATTTGGTCATGCTGTGAGTTCTGAATGTGACACACACTGTTGTGTGCTCAGCAAGGTTCTGGAGCACCAAGGATGGTGCTTTGAGAGAGGCTCTTCTCTGGAATACAGAAATGACAGGTGGCAGCTCCAGGTCTCCTACTAAAGGCAAAGCAGCATTACCAAAGCTCAGAAGCAGTCTCCAGAAGAGGTTATACAACACTCACTTTTACTAATAAAAGGCTGAAGGTAGGGAGGGGTGCTACTTTTTAACCCACAAACAGTGAGATTTGTTCTCCTGCTATTGGCAACTGAATCAAATCTACCAGCCTTAACCCTCAGGCTAACATTAAGCTCATTGACTCACTGGCTTTTCAAATCAGGAAGGACTATTAGGCTCACCTTGTCTGCCCCCTTGCAGAGGCCTGAGAACCTCACAGGTATGTCTACATAAAGTCATTAAATCCTGTCCCATCAAGTGCAAAGCCCTCGCCTGACCTTGACGGAGGAAAGGCAAGAGGGCAATATAGCCACATGGCTGGTCCCATGTTGTATCACCACGCCGCACAACCTGTCTCTTCTGTGTCTTCACACACCAATTCCTCTCCCAGTATCTCCCAGTATCTGGGAGTATCTGCACCTGACTGTCCCACAGCTTGCAGGGAGTGATGAAGCCATGGTCCTCATGGGTGA
>VZTY01014860.1:0-12220 GCA_013400935.1 Turnix velox
GGGGGTGGGAATTCTCTCCAGGGATGGGATTTCACTGCTTCAAGCTTGGGAAAAAATAAAAAAAAGAGGGAATAGTAAGTAATTTCATGTTCAAGTAACGTTTCAGTTCTCGCTCTGATGACGTCCTTAATTACATTGGCCCATCTTGGCAGCAGGGAGCTGTGACCCAAGAGCTGCCTTTGGAAATGGAGGGCTGAGAGGAGGAAATGAGGACCTCAGAGCTTCTCCTGCAAGAGCTGAGATGTTTGCAAGTGGAAAAAATGAGAATTATTTCAAAACCAGGCTGAGAAAGGGTTTTTGGAGCCACATTGGTTGATGGGAGGTGTCCCTGCCCAGGGTAGGAGGGTTGGAACCAGATGATTTTAGACTTCCAGCTCAAATAATTTTACAATTCTAAATAGAAACAGTGTTCTCCAGTAGTTTTGTTTCCTGGGTGAGCTGGGATCATCCCTGTGAAAGGCTGGAGGGGTTTTTTTGAGTGTCTGTGGGAGCAGCAAAGCTGAACTTTGTATTCATGTTCAAGGGGGAAAAGAAAAAAAAAACCAAACCTCTTTGGGTTAAGAAAAACCCCTCATCTGTCAGCAAATCTGGGGGATGAAAAGAACAGACCTCATGGCACAAAGTTTATTTTATGAAACCTCCTGGTCTTTTCCAATCAATTTCAGCCCAGAGGAAATGTTTTGGGTGGTTTTAATTGGCTGTGATGGGGGAGATGAAGTTTCCCTCTGTGTGAGAAGAGGTGCTTTGCTGCAAATAATTCAGGGTGGTGATGTTTTGTCAAATATCTCATCAGTGCTGTCTTCTGTGGGGAAAAAAAAAAATACAGAAGGCACTTCAGAAGCCAAACTTTAAGCTTTCAAATCATCACTTTGATTTGTCAGTGCCTTGTGGTTGCTCAGGTCCCTTTATGCCCTCACTGGTGTCTGGATCCCACAGCAGGGGATGAGATGTGGGGAAAATGTGGACACTGGGGACTACACAACCCTCATTCTAATCTTAAATCCCCACCACACTCCACTGGTGCCATTTATTAGCATTTTCAGCTCCTCAGGTGCAAAGGTTGGAGGGAGGGGATGTGTAAGAGCCCATCTGTGCGAGCAGAGTTGAGGAGATTAATTTGTGTGAGAGCTTGCATCTAGTTAATCCATAATTAATCAACAAAGCCCACCGGCTCCATAATTGGATGCCAGTGACAAGTTAGTTAAAGGGAAATTAAAGCCCTTCATGTCATGTCTGTGCACAGGAGACGTGGCAGATGACGTAGACAATCCATGAAACTTTGCCCTCACTGGTTGCTGCTGGCTGGAGCTGCTGGAGCATCCCAACCAGGGCAGTTTCACACCCTCACATTCCCCATTTTTATATTCTAGCAGACATGATTAAAACCCTGGAGTAAAATCCTGGCTAAATCCTGTCATAACCTAACCCATTATATTTTTTTTTTGTTCTATTAGGATTTCAACCCTTTCCCTGACACATTTTTATGGCCAGATTAGGGAGGAAAACACTTGACTTGTTTGTGACGACGTTCTCATTAGATTGTCTTTAGAACATCTCCAGAGGAGAAGAGGGATAAAATACTTTGGGTGGATTTAGGTTGTATTTCAGCCTGACATTAATATGCTCCAGGATTTTCCAGCTCACAATTCTTCTAACCTTATGGTGACAGGCCAGAAAAACCTCCCACCTGGGCAAAAGTGTGGCTGCAGGAGCTGCTGGAGTGTGGGAACCTGGGTTTTATCCCTATCCCAAGGATTTTATGGATCCTCCATCCTGCCAAGGTGGAGTTGGGTTAAAAAGGACCCTCCTGGATTCCAAGCAGGGGTTTGTAATCCTCTGGCAACCCCCCAGAGATGGGATGGTTTTCCCATCTCTGGGAATTCAGGACTAGGAGGAATGGATGCAAATTGGAAGGGGGGAGATTTAGGCTGGAAAGAAGAAAGAAATTCTTTACTGTGAGGGTGGTGAGACACTGGAAGAGGTTCCCAGAGAGGTTGTGGATGCCCCCTCAATCCCTGGAGGTGTTTAAGGCCAGGCTGGATGAGGCATTGAGCAACCTGGTGTGGTGGGAGATGTCCCAGTGGGGTAGGAACTAGTTGCTCTTCAAGCCCCTTTCCAACCCAAACCATTTTATGATTCTCTAATTCTCCTTGTTTCTTTGGTCACTTTTTCTGTGCTGCAATTCCCTGTTCATCCTCAGCTCACTGATGCAAGGATTTAATAGTGCTGGGCTTTGGTTCCTCAAGAGCATGGTGAGGAGACTCTGATCTTCATTTCCAGTGAGTGGCCAGGAGATGAAGCTTGGCAGCAGGACAACAGGTTGCTTATTCTGCAGCAATATTTAGTGGTGTATTCACAAGTTGTCCCTTAATATCCATGTCCAGTTCATGTTGGACACCTGCTTCTTGGTTGTAAAATTCAGATATATTTTGTCTGCCAGCTAAGAGTGGTCAATCTCTGCAAAATTTTGTGGAAGAAAAGGTTTTATACCTGAAATTCAGTTGATTTTGGCTTTAGGTTTGTCTTCACAGCCTCTCTCTTAGATCATCCTCCTAGAAATCAGAGAATGGTTTGGATTGGAAGGGATCTTCAAGATCATCTAGTTCCAACTCCCTGTGGTCACCCTTGCTCTGATCCTCCTCTGAAACAGGATACAGGTCTGCAGATTATTCTAGAACACTGATTATTCTGTAACTGGGGGTTGCCAAGCCATGGGGGTGTCTATGAGGTAGAGCAAAGCTCTGAGGAGGAACTCATTGAGTACAAGATGTTGTGTTGGGATGTGTCCATCACCCTCCTTGGGGTCTGTGTTAGATTTATAGTTTTTGGGGGGTTTGATGGTGAGAAATGTAGCAGGGAATTGTGTGGATGGTGTGAAACCTTTTGTGCCAGGATCAGGAGGAGGTTTGGAAAGGAAAATTCATGACCAGGAAACTTCCAGCTCCTGGAAATCTCTTTGTCCCATGAGGATCCCCTGAAATCTCATTGTCCCACGAGGATCCCCTGAAATCCCGTTGTCCCATGAGGATGCTCCTCACTTGAATTGTCCCTCAGGGGAAAGGTGAAGTGTTTTTTCATCCCCCAACTTTGTCCCCCCATCCAGGCAGCATTCCCTCCCCTCCAGTTCTCACCAAGGCCTGGGGTGATTAAGCACTTGAATTGATTAATCAGATTTCTTGTGATGAGAACTCCTGTCATTCATTAATCTGAATGGGATTATAAATAAGAGCTGGCAGAGAGGGGAGACAAACATGTTGACAGATAGACCTGCTGCTTGGAATGCAAATGACACACCGCTGCATCTGGAGGGTTCTAGCTCCTGGCAGCCCCCAGGATACAACTTCCCTAAAGGTAAAATTAAGCTGAGATTAAAGAATCCCCATATTAATAAGGAAATTCACATTTATGAATAGATGGAGGTGTGGGGCTGCATTGCAACAACCCCACAGCAGGACCCACCTTGGGTTTTGCCTCCTGTGGAATTCTAGAAAGATTTTTTTTGTGCTTAGTTTTAGTGAAAAACTAAAGGATAACCCAGTTGGAAGTGTGTGGTTAAGACTTATTTCAGCAATAAAGTGGGAGGCTGGCGTGGGCAGCTCCTATTGAATTCTTCATGGTGGACAACACACAAGATCCACGTTGAATTTGGCTCCACTTTGCTTTCAGGAGAAGCAGCTTTTCATCCCCTGGCTGAGCTCAGGAGGTGGTTTGAGGGTTTGATGTTGAAATCCCAGCCACGTTGCAGCCCGTGGCAGGATTCCCACCAACTGCAGCAGGGTTGGAGCTGGGCTGCCAGGCTTTGAGGTGACTCTGCAAAGTCTCCAGCTTCTCCAGTGAGCAACAACAGCAACAATCCCACAGAGCCCACTGAGATTAAAGCCATCCCTTCTTGTTGAACTGCCCTCCTGCTTTCCTTCTGCATAAATATTTAAAGAATGCTTATTAAAAGAATTACTAGTGACAAAAAAAAGACTCAGATAATCATGCTGTGGTGTTTTAATGTCTGGTGGAAGGTCAGGGAGCCAACATCTTTCCTTGCCAATGTGGAAGGACAGATTTCTCCTTCCTAGAAATAAAAGTGGAGAATCCCAGCTTGTCCCATCACTTCATTTTGCTGAGAGGAGGAGAAAAAAAACCCATGTTTTAGCTGGAGATTTGCTGCAGTCACAGGAAATTGTGGAAGCCTCCCTGTGTTGTGACACTTTTTATCCTTCTCAGATCAAAATAAGACCTCCAGGGGCATCACCATCACCACTCCCCCTCTCTCCACCCCATGTGGCTCCTTGGCACTGTGGATTTGGCCCTGTTACACCTCCCTCCTTCCCAAAAGTTGAGCCAATCTGTTGAGAGAAACATTGAGGTCGATTTCATGGCACGTCCCCATCAAGTAGATGTCACCCTGCGTGGCTTTGCCTTGGGAGAGTTGTCAAAAACCTGCTTTTCTCCAATCTCTTGGCCAAACCTCCATCTTTCCCCAGCCACATCTCAGGGAAAGGGGGAGGAGAAGGAAGATTGATGGCACTGGGTTCCCTGTGCGTGGTGTTGGCATGGAGTCAGGGGGTTTTATAGCAGCACGTTGGCTTTTCTCACTGAATTTTGATGAATGGAGCAGGCAGGAGCTGCTGCTGCTGTCTCCCAGCTCCTGACAGGGACCAACCTTCATCTGATGTTTGAAAGGATTTGGAACGTGGCCGTGGCTTTAGCATCCCATGTCCTGAAAATAAAACAAAACAAAAACCATCTGCTGTGAGATAACCCCATATCACAATGTGTTTTCTTCAGCTCTCTCAGAGATAGACTTGAGGGGTTTCCTGCTTGCTAATTTGTTGGCCAAGAGGCAGTATGTAGAGGACAACCAAGGTTTTCTGCTGCTGCCCAAGCCCTGGAGGTGTTTAAGGTCAGGCTGGATGAGGCACTGAGCAACCTGGTGTGGTGGGAGGTGTCCCTGCACAGAACTAGATGATCTTGAAGGTCTCTTCCAACTCAAACCATTCTATAATTGTATGAATTTTGTGGTTACCTCTTAGAATCAGAGGGAAAATCCCTCCTGTGAGTGAAACAAATGTCTTAGTGCAATGCATGAAATCCAGGGGAACAAAAAGGGGTTTTTCTTGGGGGGACAGGGAGTTGGGGATGTTCAGCTTGGAGTAGAGAAGGCACAGAGGGACCTCAGAGGAGCTTCTCAATGCCTGAAGGGGGGTACAGAAAGGCTGGGGGAGGACTTTTTAATAGGATAAATGATGGAAGGACTGTGAGGAATGGATGCAAATTGGAAGAGGGGAGATTTAGGCTGGAGAGAAGAAAGAAATTCTTCACCATGAGGGTGGTGAGACACTGGAAGAGGTTGCCCAGAGAGGTTGTGGATGCCCCCTCAATCCCTGGGGGGGTTTAAGGCCAGGCTGGATGAGGGATTGAGCAACCTGGTGTGGTGGGAGGTGTCCCTGCTCATGGCAGGAGGGTTGGAACTAGAAGATCTTGAAGGTTTCTTCCAGCCCAAACCATTCTATATTCTCAGGTGGCCAACTTTTGACTTTGCTTGCTCAGGAGAGGTGCCAGGGCAGGAGAGTGTCCCTGTGGAGCTGAGCAATGACTTTGCTCCTTCTTCCTTTTTCCAAAATAACCTGTGTGGTTCCAAAATAACCTGCTTGTGATGCCTGTGGGCTGCCAGGGTACTGCAAGTCAAAGCCTTACCCCGTTAAAATGACTGGAGTATATTTTAATAATTTACAGCCACAGGTTCTTGCCTGGTTTGTTCTCTAAAGATTGATTTAGCTTCTTATTAAGGGAATTGGGGATTCAGTGTGAAAATCTGAACAAAACCTATGTGTTGGGTTGGGTTTTTTTTTTTTCTTATTATTTTTATTTTAAATCTCCACCAGTGTAACTCGCAGGGGGAGAAGAATTTCAAAGCCTGTCCAAGCCTATCTTGAATTTTTGATTCTCTCTCTTTCCTCTTTCCATTCCCAAGGTGTTCTTGTTAGGGAAGAACACCTCAGCATTATTGTATTATTTTTAAATAAGCCACGACCACTTGAAGGAGCTTAGGATTAAAAAAAACCCTCACTAATACTTGGATACTTGGATTTTTTTTTTGAGCATCTGAGGGAGCTGGGGGAGTTCAGCCTGGAGAAAAAGAGGTTTAGGAGACACCTCACTCTCTGCAACTCCCTAAAAGGAGGGTGTAGCAGGGAATATTGGGCTTGTCCCCCAGGGAACAGGCTGTGGGACAAGAAGAAACAGCCTCAAGGAGAGGGTTAGGATGGATTTTAGGGAGAATTTTGACATTGAAAGGGTGTTCAAAGATTGGAAGAAGCTGCCCAGAGGAGGATTTGAGGCAGTATCCCTGCAGGGATTTGAGAGATGGGCAGACACAGAGCTTGGAGATGTGTTTTAGGGCTGGTTCTTGTCAGAATTGGGTTGATGGTTGGACTTGATGATCTGAAAAGTCCCTTCCAGCCATGATGATTTTATGGTCCTGAGCAGCATCTGAGGATTGTCCCACTGCCACGAGCATCCCTGTCCCAAGAGGATCAGCATCCTTGTCTGTGCCACCCTTAGGGCTTCTCCAGGGGACAGAGTGATGCTCCCAGGGGAGGTGACAACCCCTCATGTCTCAGAACTGGAATCAACGAGCTGCTGAAGTGCTGTTCCTCCTCAGGCAGTTCAGGAATGCCATTTCTTTTCTCCTAGAGGTTTTGTAAACTTAAAAGAGAATCATGGAAGGGGATAAAAAAAAAAGAAAAAAAAAAAACCCCAACCACCAAAAAAAAATATGTTCTCCCCCCTGTCCAAGCCATTAATTCAGCCTGCTCAGGACAGAATTAACCTTGGCAAGCCTTCCAGAGGAGAGAGTTCGTTCTAACCTTAAAAATCTGCTGATTAAAGCTGGTTTCAGGAATTCGATTTCACTTAATGTGTTGGCTGAGAGCCCAGCCTGGCATTAACACAGCCACAGACACACAGCCCTCTGCCTTTTACCTCCTCAGTTAAAAAAAAAAAAAAAAAAGAGAAAGAAAAAGAAAACCCAGCTCACAAATCCCCTTTTTTTTGCCTGTTTTTTGAGCAAGAATTTATTTTAAAGGTTTTTTTTTAGCTTAGTATTAAGTGTGCCTTGCTTGCCTTCCTCCTGCAGCCAAACCAGGGAGGTGACTTTGTTCTTCCCATCAATCCCAGTTCAGGCTGTCCCCTTCTGTCCCTCACTGTCCCACCATCCCATATTGGGCACCAGAACATCATCTTTTCACCTTTTTCCCTACAAACCCCCATGTAATGTTAGCCCCAAGCTTCATATTTGCCATCATCTGCCAGCCCTTCAACTCATTAACCTTGAAAAATCCTCCAAAACAGTGAAACTGGGGTTTCTAAGCTTTCTATTTATATCTTCAACATTTTCTTCTAAGCTTTTTTTTTTTTTTAATCTGGAAATGAATGTTGTTGCCATCACTCATCTTGTCATTACTCAGGGTTTCCAGGGTGTTTTTCTCCCTCTGTGCTGCATCTCTTGGTTTCACTCACAAAGAAATCCATGACAAAGGGGTTCCTCACCATTTCTCCTTCATCCCCCTCCCCAAAATCCATCAATCCAGAGGTGGATTCTCATGTCACACTACGTGGAGAAGCCAAAAAAAGAAAATAAAAAAGAAAAATTTGGATGCTTTATGAATTCTATCAACCATGAAGGGTTTTTCTGAGTATTTTGCTGAAATGTTGGGTACCAATTTCATGGAGGTGGGGTGTGATTCACTGTTGCCACATCTGGAATGAGACATGAGACAGATGTGGGGATGGAAAGCAGGTTTCCTGCCTCCTCCATGCAGGAGCTCAGCGTTAATGCTACTCTCTAGGTTTTGTTTTCATCGTGGTGGAGTTTCAATCAGCTTCATGCTCTTCAGATGATGTTTTCCTCAACTAACCCAGCTCTTCTTTCTCTCTTTTTCTCTCCCCAGTGCTTGTATGGCTGCTATGTCCATTCCTCCATCATCCCCACGTTTCACAGAAGGTGCTACTGGCTTCTGCAGGTAGGATGGCAGCTGCTTCTTCTATCCTGGGGGAGATAATCTCTCTGAGATTGTAGAGCTGTGTTTGGATTCAGATGGGGAGACCACTGGTCCTGTTTTCCACCATCTTGATTGGATTTTATTTCTGTGTAGTGGATGTGTGTTTTATGGGATGATCTTCCCCCAAATCCTGTTGTCTGGATGATCACCAGAGATCCCTTCAACCCCTCAGCATTCCACAATCCTGTGTTATTTTCAATAGATGCTGTAACTGCTGAATGAGTGTTGTAGCATCCCTGTGGGAGATGGTCCAACCTCTCATTGTGGACCTTTTGGAGCTGCTCGTGGTGTTTTGCAGCATCTTTTCCTTTCATTTCTCTGGTTTCTTCAAATTTAAGGTCATGTTGTGTCCCATGGGTAGAGGAAAGGGCTGAGGATGGAGCCATCATCACTGGGGGTTCTTGGGGGGGTTCTTCAAGTAACACTTTGTCAAAAAAAAATCCTCTGCTGAAAAAAATCACCTTTTAGCTTCCTAAAAGCAGCAGTGCCCTGGCTGTTCATGGTTAGTCAAGCACACAATGATGCTGCTGAAGCCTTTTTTTATAGGTGTGAGTGATGGCAGGTCCCCAGACTCCTGGAAAGGCTTCATCACACAGACATGGGTTTCTTGGCTCGTCTGTACCAACACCCCCACAGGGCAGGTCTAGACCTTCAAAATGGCACCAGGTTTTCTGTCAATGGGGAAAAAAAATAAAGAAGTAAAAAAAAAAAGAAAACAAAACTGTTTGTACTCAGTGCAGAGAAAATGTGGTTTCTCAGATACAGCCAATGCTGGCAAATCTGAGTGTGTTCCCTTCTGTGAGTGGGTAATTGGCACCCCAGGAACTGGGAATTAATGGAGCTTCCAGGCTCCCTGGGCTGGTTGCTTCTTCCAAAAGGTTATCAGAGGTGGGTTTCACCTTCCCTCAGGGGCTGAGACTTGTCTTTTTTTTTCTCTTCCACACTTGAGCCAAGGAGCTGGAGGCTCTGAGTTGATTGAGCAATCATCATTTCCCTCCTGCCTTTAGCAGATTCTGATTGCCTTTTTTTTTTTTTTCAGTGTTGGGGTGATGCAGTTATGGGTAGTAATACATTTTCAAAACTTGTTGCCTTTTTTCATAATTAAAAAGTGAATAAACCCAGAAGCTGATGGGTTCTTTAGCTTGATGCCCAGCTTGCCCATCTTCCTGCTGGGCTCTATTTAAGGGTGGGATGAAGCATTCCACAGGTTTATAGGATCATAGAATGGTTTGGGTTGGAAGGGACCTTCAAAATCATCTAGTTCCACCCCCCCTGCCATGGGCAGGGACACCTCCCACCACACCAGGTCCCACAATGCCTCATCCAGCCTGGCCTTAAACACCTCCAGGGATTGAGGGGGCATCCACAGCCTCCCTGGGAAACCTCTTCCAGGGTCTCACCACCCTCACAGCAACGCAGTTCTTCATTCCCTCCCTCCTAAATCCCTGGATGAGGCATTGAGCAACCTGGTCTAGGGAGATTCCATCCCATACCCTATAAAAAAATCCCACCCCAGCAGGTTGATTGATGTGTTTGTGTTTGAAGGAGCCTGGATGATCTCTTGAGGTCCTTTCAAATCCCTGACATTCTGTGCCTGAGCCTTTCTGTGGTCATGAGTGCCCCAAAACTTAATTAGAGGTAAAGCTCTGGTGATAAGGACTCCTGTGGTGCTCTGATGGTGTTGCAGTGAAATGAGAAGGAAGCAGGAGCCAGTCTGCCATGGGCTGGCACACTGGGAGACCTCATCCTTTGCTGTCAGCCTGGGGAACCCAAGAGGAAGCATTTTTCTGAGCAGATCCAGCTGCTGCAGCTCAGCTCCTCCTCATCTCCCTCCTGCTGCTCCTCATCTCCCCGGGGCTGCTGTCACTGCCAGCCTGGTGATGGGCACTGAGTGTCACAGGCAGTGACAGCCTCCCTCTTCTCCTCATGCTGCATCCCTGAGAGTGTGGTCTGGGACCTGCAGTGGCCCGTGGAGCTCCCATCTGTGGGTGATTCTGTGGGGATGGAGTTATAGAATCATAGAATCATAGAATAGTTTGGGTTGGAAGAGACCTTAAAGATCATCAAGTTCCAATCCCCCTGCCATAGGCAGGGACACCTCCCACTAGGTCAGGCTGCTCAGTGCCTTGTCCACCAAGAAGTCCCTCTTAGCCCCTTTCCAAAGTGGATGACAAATTCAACTCGAGCCACCAGTGTGCATTTGCAGCCAAGAAGGCCAACCAAACCCTGGGATGCATCAAGAGAAGTGTGACCAGCAGGTCATGAGAGGCGATTTTGCCCTTCTACTGGGCTCTGGTGAGACCCCACCTGGAGTTACTGTGGCCAGTTGTGGAGCCCTCAACACAAGAAGGACATTGAGCTGTTGGAGCAGGTCCAGAGGAGGCCACCAAGATGATCAAAGGGCTGAAGCACTTGCCTGATGAGGACAGGCTGAAGGAGTTGGGGTTGTTCAGCCTGGAGAAGAGAAGGCTCAGGGGGGACCTTAGAGGAGCTTCTCATTACCTGAAGGGGGGTCCAGAATGGCTGGGGTAGAACTTTATAATAGGATATGGGATGGAAGGACTGGGAGTGATGGATGCAAATTGGAAGAGGGGAGATTTAGGTTGGAGAGAAGAAAGAAATTCTTTGCTGTGAGGGTGGTGAGACACTAGAAAAGGTTTCCCAGAGAGGCTGTGGATGCCCCCTCAATCCCTGGAGGTGTTTAAGACCAGGCTGGATGAGACACTGAGCAACCTGGTGTGGTTGGAGATGTCCCTGCCCATGGCAGGGGGGGTGGAACTTGATGATCTTGAAGGTCCCTTCCAACCCAAACCATTCTATGATTCTATGGACAATGTGGTTTGTCTGTGGCTCATGGCTGATGTGTGGCTCCTCTTGGTGTGGATGTTGCCTGAAAGTGCTGAGTTTTAACCAATTATTGCAGGTAGAGCAGTGTTCAAAGCCAGGTTGGACAGGGCTTGGAGCAACCTAGACTGGTGGGAAGTGTCCCTGCTCAGAAAAAGTTTGAAAGTCGATGGGATTTAAGGTCCCCTCCAACCTCAACCATTCAATGATTCTACTCGAGTTGAAGGCTGTGTTTTGCCACCTGGAGGAGGAGAAAAAGGCAGCAATAACCCTCTGCTGATGTCCCTACCACTACTAGGAGGAGGAGGAGAGGATTACAAATGAACTGGTGTCCTGGAGGCTGGCAACAATTTTAGCAGGAGAGCTTTATCTTTTGGAATGTTTGTATAAATTATTTATTAACACACTTGCAGCGTTTGGCTGAGGAATTGAGGAAGAGGGGGAGTGAGTAAGAAGAGCAAAAGGAAGAGCCAGGCAGATTATATTCCAGAAGAAAGACACCAGTGATTAAAAAACAATTTCCCAAGCCTTTCAAAAGCATAACTTAATTTTCAGACGAGGGCTCTGCTATTTTTGGCCTCCTCTCTACTGTTTTAAAGAAAATCCCCAGCTTGGTTTCCCCAGATATATGAGGAGACTGACGTTAATGCGAGCAAACTAAAAAGCAGTCAGAGTGCTTTAGTTGTTGCTTAAATAATCTGTTGTCATTTATAGAAGAGATGCATTTCCCAAATTGCTGGGGGGACGTGCCTGGCTTGCTGATGGAGGGGAGTTAAAACAGGGGTGAGGTAAAAAAAAAGTCGTAGAATCATAGAATGGTTTGGGTTGGAAGGGATCTTAAAGATCATTTAGTTCTGGGCAGGGACCCCTCCCACTACACCAGGTTGCTCAGTGCCTCATCCAGCCTGGCTTAAACACCTCCAGGGATTGAGGGGACATCCACAACCTCTCTGGGCAACCTCTTCCAGTGTCTCACCACTCTCATGGTGAAGAATTTCTCTCTTCTCGCCAGCATAGAACTCCACTCTTCCAATTTACATCCATTATTTCTAATCCTTTCATCCCATATCCTGTTAAAAAGTCCTACCCCAGCCTTTCTGTAGCCCCCTCCAGGTGCTGAGAAGCTCCTGTGAGGTCCCCCCTGAGCCTTCTCCAGACTGAGCAACCCCAACTCCTTCAGCCTGTCCTCATCAGGCAGTTGCTCCAGCCCTCTCATCATCCTTATTTCCTTCCTCTTGACCTGCTCCAACACCTCAATGTCCTTCTTATGTTGAGGGCTCCAGAGCTGAACTTCTCTTATCTCCTGCCTCAATCTCCCC
>VZTY01014861.1:0-14077 GCA_013400935.1 Turnix velox
CCCTTCCAACACAAATCATTTTAAGATTCTATAAAACCACCATTCTCAGAAGATATTTTTCACCTTGAACTTAAAATCCTGGGAAATAGAGAATCAGTCAGTCCCAGGAGCAAATTCCAACATTAAATCACACTGATAGTTTAAAAAAATAAAATAATAAATGTAATCTAAATTCATCTAGCTTCCATTTCCAGCAATTTATTCTTCTCAGGCTTTTCTTAGATTGGTTAAAGAGTTCTTTAGTACCTTCATTTTCTTCTTGGGAAGGCACTTATGCACTGCCATGAAGACATCTTTATCCTGCTCTGTAAGATTGTGCTCTTGAAAATGTATTATTATATGTCAGGCTGCCTCCTGTTTTGTCAGGTCTTCAGAATTCAGGTATGTTTTTATTACTATAAAATCAAATGGAATTTCTCTCTCCCACAACACTAAAAGCAACATTTTTCCTGTTTACTCCCAAATTCCAGTGGAACAGTTTGATGGCCATTACATCTATCAGCAATACCTTACATCCCTAAAAACTTCCATTTATTTACATCCCTAGAAACTCCCATTTATTATTTCACCTTCTCTCTTTCCATTTTGTCCCCTAATCTCTGTCATGTTTTCTTTTCCTATTCTAAAATAGTTATAGTTAGGGACAAGTTCTGAGGGATCCAAGGGAACAATTTTTAAGATCAATTTAAAAATCTGAAATTTAGGCCTCTGTCTTTTATGAAGATCAGTTGAAATACAAGGAGATGGTTGAAATACTCCACACTTTTTGTTGATTTAAAAAAAAAAATCTTATTTTTTATTTTTTTTCCCCAGGAGTATGATTTTGCCTGGAAAAGAAGTCTAGCATTATCTAAAGCTAAAAAGGAGTGCAGGAGACTGTTTCAGCGTCTCCTGAGTTCCTTATTATTTTTTGAAATATCAGTTCAGTTCAGGTTGATTTTGTTAAATCCTGATAAGCCCCCAAAAAAAAAAAGAATTTCAAAGAGTCCCACCAGTATATTTTCCAAATACTCCAGAATTCCTTTTGCCACTCAAAAGCCAAAATAAACATCTAGTTCTCCAAGCAAACCCTAAACTCCTGTTCTGAAGATGAAAATAGACCAAGAACCATTTTTTTGCTCTCATACCTTTCAATAGCTCCAGATTCTCCATCATTTTTGTCAAAGTGAAGTGCCAAAACATTAGGGTGACTAAGAATCAGATGACTTCACCATTGACCTTTAAACTGCAGTGAAGAATGGGAAATAATACTACACAATGGGAGCTGATAAATATAAAAATGTCATTTTAAAGAAGAGATATTTTTGCTGTTGATAATTGAGGTGACTTACTATGTGATCTGAGCAAAAACCCAAGCCAGTCCCTAAAAGCTTTTCCTATTCACTTGGCAAAATAATCTTGATTATTGGTCAAGTCACAACATTGTGACTTGTTACAGCAATGGCTGTAACACTTGGGGGGGGCAGAAAAGAAAATGTTAAATATATCAATAGATTTATCTAGTGAAAAAAAAACCAAAAAACCCAAACAACAAAACAAAACAAAAACAGAGAGATTTAGGAAGGAGGAAATATCTTCATTTCTTCTCTCACATGGAGTGATCAAAGAGTTAATCCAAAAGAGAACCACAAGATCCTTCAAAATAAAAGCAATACATTCAGCACTGTGTAGCTTCTTTCCTTGTTGAAAGCATCCCTTTTATCAAAATAATTGCCAGATAACACCAAGCAGTGACCACATTTCATAGTTCAGGGTATACAAACTAAACCATAACCTCAGGGGAGCACCTTATTCATCTTCTGCTTCTTGTGTGTGGGTCCATTTCGATGATTGATACACCTCATTCCTCAAAATTTCTATATTTTTATAAAGCCCTTGCAATCCAGCTCCCTCCTTCCTCCCTGAGAAATCACTGCATCATGCACTGCTTGGAACAGAACCTTAAAACATCATTGCGAATGGACTCCAGGCTTTGCACCACTCTGGGATTATGGTTGGACACGTCAAAAATCTCGTGTATTTTTCAGAGAGATGGCTGAGGAGAATCACAGTTGTTCAGCCTGGAGAAGAGAAGGTTCATGGGCGACCTCATAGTGACATCTCAATACCTGAAGGAGAGAGGCTACACAAAGGCTGAGGTAGGACTTTTTAATAGAGTCCAGAATGGCAGGACTAGGAGTGATGGATGCAAATTGAAAGAGGGGAGATTTAGACTGGACAGAAGAAGAAAGAAGTTCTTTGCCTCATCCAGCCTGGCCTGTAAACACCTCCAGGGATTGAGGGGGCACCACTCTGGGCAACCTCTTCCAGTGTTTCACCACCCTCACAGCAAAGACCCCTATTCAAAAGTCCTCCCCCAGCCTTCCTGTACCCCCCTTTCTTCAGGTATTGAGGAGCCACTCTGAGGTCCCCCTGAACCTTCTCTTCTCCAGGCTGAGCAACCCCAGCTCCTTCAGCCTGTCCTCAGAAGGGAGGTGCTCCAGCCCTCTCATCATCTTTGTGGCCTCCTCTGGACCAATTCCAACAGCTCAATGCCCTTTTTCCTCCCTGGTTTAAGGGAATGCTTTTTTATTCTTCCCACTACAAATGCAATACCCACATCATTTGTTAATGCAGGTTGTTGGTTGTCAGAGCTTGTAAAGGTCCTTCATTTTGGGGCAACTCCCTCCCAGAGCCTTAAGCTTCAATCCAGGAGAGGTAAGAAGGCAAAGTGTGATAGACAAGCCATGAACAGCCTCATATCTAGAGAAAAAAGGTTTCACTTCCTAATGCTCATATAGCTCAGGGTAAATTCAACTAAAATCCTGTCTGACTCTGACATGGCATGAAAGTAATTCTTATTCATTGGAAATTAGGTGGGAGCGAGAAAGAAGAGTAACTCCTTATTTTATATAAATATAAGAATTTCCTCTAAAGTGGTTTTCATTTTTGTCCTGGGGGGAAAGGAGTTATGGGAAGATCTTATTCCATGTTTTGTTCTTTGTGTGTTCATGCTCTTTATTTTTCTGTAAAATAGGAAGGGGGGGAATTGCTATATAACAACACTTTAGCTTTACCTCTGTGATCTTAAAGGATAAATCGTGTGCTCACGCTCTGCTGTTTCTGCCTCTACTTCCATGATAAAAATCTAAGGCAAGAGATTTCCTGAGCACAGAATATCACACACATCCTGATGAACAGCTCAGCCACAAAATCGTTTCAAGCTCATAATTTTTTTGGCTTTTAAATCTGTTCACAGAATCATCACAGAATATCAGGGATTAGAAGGGACCTGGAGAGATCATCCAGTCCCATCCCCCTGCTGGAGCAGGAACACCCACATCAGGTCCCACAGGAAGGCGTCCAGGTGGGGTTTGAATGTCTCTAGAAAAGGAGACCCCACACCCTCTCTGGGCAGCCTGGGACACCCTTCTCTCACCCTCACCCTAAGTTTCTTCTCCTATTTCTGTGGAACCTCCTGTGTTCCAGCTTGTACCCATTGCCCCTTGTCCTATCATTGGAGGTCACTGAGAAGAGCCTGGCTCCCTCCTCCTGACGCTCACCCTTTCCCTATTTATCAACACAAATGACATCACCCCTCAGTCTCCTCCCAGCTCCCTCAGCCTTTCCTCATCAGGGAGATGCTCCAATCCATTCATCATCTCTGTGTCTACTCACTGGATTGTAACCAGCAGCTCCCTGTCCTTCTTCAACTGAGTGAGGGCCCCACAACTGGACATGGTGAATATTCCCCAAAATGGAGTGCTAGAGCAGGGCAGAGTGTGGGCTACACCCTGCTGAGTCCCATCCACATCAATAATCCCAGCCTGCTTGTGTCAATAAGGCAAACAAGTTTGGGCTTTTCCTGAATATTGTTCATTAGTGGCTGTGACAGAGCAGCAGTAATTAGGTGAGCCCAAGCAATTCCTAAAGGCAGGACATCATTAGGATTTCACAACAAGCCCATTTTCCCAGGGGATCCTGAGGAAATGAGAGCCCATGGATTTCCCGAGGCCAGGCTCTGTGCTTGGCTTCATACATCCAAGTGCATCCTTAATTGCAGCATCCACTTGAAAGGCATAAAGTTCCTCAGGAATTGAATGGTATTTGAAACAAGCCCTAAAAAAAAATGTCCAGTCCTTCATCCTACACCTCGTGGAACGTGCACTGGAAAAGAAAATCCCAGTAGGCTCAGCTCTGGAGATTTACCATGTGGAATTTTCACTGGAAAATAGCTGAACAAATCTGAGAATGTCAGGGATTGGAAGGGACCTCAAAAGATCATGTAGTCCCATCTCCCTGCCAGAGCAGGAACACCCAGATGAGGTCCCACAGGAAGATGTCCAGGTGTGTATTGTGAAGGAAGGGGTTGCTCCCTGTTTTCGTTATCTTTTTTTACTTGTCAGTGAAAAACCCAAGTCCATGGGTCAAGTTGGAAAGAAGACAAGAGGCATCAAGAGTGGAGTCAAGAACATCAAGAGTGAAAGCAACCAAAGCTGACTAGTGAGCTTAAAATAGCCAACAAACATGGAAAAGGGCACTGGATGGGCTTGAGTTGTGATCCTCTGGGGTTGAAATCCATTATAGGATCAAGAATCAAGAAAATACTTTTTCTTGCTTTAACATTACAGCAGATTGTTTATTATGTGTTGGAAACAGCACTCAAAGCTTGGCAGTCACACTTTTGATTGAGAAAAGACAGCATATACACCCAGGCCAGGTTTATCTGGGGTTTCATTCTTCTTGGAAAAACTGAAATAGAATTAGGAAAAAATCAGAGCTTTTGTTAAATCATAGAATGATACAATGATTTGGGTTGGAAGGGACCTTTAAGATCATCAGGTTCCAACCCCCCTGCCATGGGCAGGGACACCTCCCACCACACCACAACCAGGTTGCTCAATGCCTCATCCAGCCTGGCCTTAAACATCTCCAGGGAGGGGTCAATCATCTGCAAGACAAATAAGAACATCCCAGGAACTAGAGGCAAATTCTGATTTCTGAAAGAGGGAGCAGGTCTATCAGAACGCCTTGTGAGTCTCTTGCTGAGCTGTGTGAGCTGGCAGTGCTGCCTCTGAATCACTCCAAATTTTAATCAAACCCACTCCTTTGTGACTATAATGCACTGCTTCATAGTAATGAAGCCTAATGAGCAGAATTAGAAGTTGATTAATGGTAAGCACAGCTAAACACAGAAACACTTTGCCTCTTTGCCTACTGTTAGAGACATATCATTTGCTGTCCTTTCTGTCTTTGGATTTTTAAACAGCTTTTATGGGCTTTCCAATTGCTGAGTGAAACTCAAATTCTCTGTCACTTCTGCCCTCCTTGGCCCTTCATCTTCCTGCTTCCATCATTTTCCTTTGGCCCTTCATCTTCTTGCCCCATCACTTTCCTTGGCCCTTTATCCTCCTGCCCCATCACCTTCCTTGGACCATGATCCTCCTGGCCCATCACTTTCCTTAGCCTTTCAACCTCTTGCCTCATCACTTTCCTGGTACCCAGACTCCTGATACCATGCATCTCATCCATATATTTCCGAAAGCTCTAAAGAGCAGGCAGATGATATAAAGTCTTTTCAAAAGTATAAAAGCAGTTTGTCAAGCAGTAAATAATAATGATTGGCTTAACAGCATCTTGGATTTGTATCTTCTATAATACAGGATGTATCAGGAGTGTGTTTTACTCAGGTTACAAAATTAAAGCAGTAGGAGGTCTAATTTGAATTAATATACAGGCTCTTTGGGAAATATTGATAGCTTTAAGTATGATTCCTTGTAATGTGCTGGTTTATGCATTTACAATTTGGTTGATGGGGAAAAATAAACTCCATGGATTAAAATTATACAGTCTTCCTGAAGCACATCTAAAAGAAGTTTGGAGAAAAGCACAACACAACAATTGCTCTCATAAATCCTGGCCCCACTTCATGTGGTGTGTGAAATTGTTGTAATTTTCCTTACTGTGCCCTGCATCTTCAACAGGCTGGTAGGTGGCTGCCATTTCTGGGGGCAGGCTGGATGGTGTGTGCTGTGTTTTGTGTTTGGATGTTGTTTTTGGTTGCTTTTCTCTCTAATCATAGAATGGTTTGGGTTGGAAGGGATCTTAAAGTTCACCAGGTTGCTCAATGCCTCATCCAGCCTGGCCTTAAACACCTCCAGGGTTTAAGGGGGCATCCACAGCCTCCCTGGGCAACCTCTTCCATTCTCATCACCCTCACAGTGAAGAACTTCTTTCTTCTCTCCATCCTGAATCTCCCCTCTTCCAATTTACATCTGTTATTCCTAGCTGTCCCATCACATATCCTATTAAAAAGTTCTGCCCCTGTTTTTTTGTAGGCCCCGTTTAGGTAATACTTACATAGAACCATAGAATGAATCATATAATGGTTTGGGTTAGAAGGCACCTTAAAGATCATCTAGGTCCAGCAGAAGCAGGAAAAAAAGATTGAACATTTCTGCTCCCCCTCCCTTTTCTCTGCACCAGACTGACTGCTTCTAAGTGCATGATCCTATGATTCTACCTCTGAAGGATGGTTACTTTGCTATAATAGCCCTGAAACCCCTTTCTTTCCATCCCAGGGCTGTTCCATCAGAGCTGGAACAGAGTATCAGCACACAGCCTCTTCTTAGCAGTGAAGGCAAAAAAAAGAGAGCTTAAAAATCAAACTCCTGAAGTGAGATGGCAACAGAAGTAGCCATTACCCTGTAAAACACCTTTAATCTTCCAGCTATTTGGAATAAAAAGCCATCGGGTAGTAATGAACTCTTGCTGGTCCCAGGGTGCCTGGTGACTGCAGCAGCTCACACTCAATCTGCAGCTATAGAGAAATACTGCAAATTTCCTCCAGCAAAATGTCCTGCTGGAGGGCAGCCAGCCTGCCTGAGTGTTTCCTGGGAGCTTCTCAGCCTTGTGATGGCCATTGTTATGTTGGGAGTGGAGAAAAAAATATAAAAAAGAGAATGAAAGCACATTAAGTGCTGGAGTAAAACGCTGAGAGTCTCACTCTCCTCTAAAAACCCTTCCTGATTGCATCTTGCTCACTTTAAATTCTGATTAAAAGAGGGCATTTAGAATCTCAGCTGGGAATGCAAAGAGATAAATGGACTTCTCCCACCAGCTGAAATCTGTACAGGCTGGGCAGGGCTCATTTCACAGACAACTCCTGGGGGCTGCCACCACCCAGATGTTCACACCTGGTCTCATGCTGCAGCTTTTACAGTAAAGCATTGCAAAATTGGGTTTTTTTAAGAAAAAACAGCTCTCGCACAAATCACAGAATGGCTTGGGTTGGAAGGTGTCGCGATTGAGAGACGGGACTCAGCTTGATGCAAGCAAAGTGTCAACTTTATTATGTTCAGAGCAAATATTTATATGGTTTCAAAAAGAGTGTACTCTATACTGATTGGTTATTAAACTAGCGTGTTATAAAAATTTACCCCTGACCCACAGAAGGGACCTTAAAGATCATCTCTTCTCCAAGCTGCAGAGCCCCAGCTCCCTCAGCCTTTCCTCAACAGGGAGATACTCCAATCCCTTCATCATCTCTGTGTCTCTGTGCTGGATTCTCTCCAGCACTTCCCTGTCCTCCTTCAACTGAGTGAAGACCCCACAACTGGCCACAACACTCCAGCTGTGGTCTCACCAGGGCAGAGCAAAGGGGGAGGAGAATCTCTCTCCATCTACTGACTTCACCCCTTCTAATACACCCCAGGATGCCACTGGATATAGGGCATCCATATAGATGAGAAGAAATACAGATTGTCTTCTTAAATATCCAGAAACTCCAACCAGGATGAAGTGGTTTATTATTAGCCAAGGGTAGAATAAGGCTCTCAAGGATGCCATGATTTGATAAGGATGTTCTGGAACAAGTGGTTCTGCTCATTCACTGGATCTCAGACTCTCCCTCTGCATTCCATGAGCAGACCAACACCCAGCTGCATTTGCATTTCCTAACAGTCATTTCCTAACAGTGAGCCAATGACACTGGTAGAGACCAGCCAGCAGCTGGTGGCACTGCAAACACCAGTATCATTCAACATGAATTATGAATGGTATGGAAGCACTCAAGAAAACTTTTCAGAACACATGGGATAACGTGTCCCAGTTCTTCTCCCATTCCCAGCTGCTGACTCATCTCTGAGTGAGAGGAGGGGCCAGCAAAGAATCTGACAATTGTTAAGAGTTAGGAGAACCCTTCCAAGGCCATCTAGTACCACCCCCTGCAGTGACAGTGAATCCTGAACTAGATCAGGTTGCTCAGAGCCTCAGAAGATCTCCAGAAATGTAAGGTTGGCTCCTGGACAATGAGCTGTTCAGGATGCAGAGAGACAGATGTTTTGCTCTTCAAAATAAATTCTCTTTCAGAACGATGGTGAGAATTCAGTGGGAAAGCAGTGTGTTGTCTATTGATACAGTCAGAATCCAGCCTCAGTCTTGAAAGAAAATGGAGCCTCTGAGTTATACACTGAGTCCTTCAGCCTGCAAGGACTGCTGTCAGCCCCACTGATGGCAATGCAATTGCTTTCCTGGGTAAAGTTATTTATATTCCACATGTCGCAACAGATATGCACAAATTCTGCATCACAATGTAATTTTAAAATTAGAATAGTCAGGTGATGCCCTTTCACACATGTAGTAGTATTTTCACAGGAGAAAATAATTCAAGAAAACCTTCAGGTGAGTGGTGTCCTTTGCTACTTCACATCTTCAAAACATCAACTTACTTGTAAGTGAAGCTGAAACAAGGACTGCTCTTAGTTTGGGTAGCACCTAAATGGATTCCTAAGAGAAAGACGGGTGGGTTGCTCTCAGATAAACTGGTTCAAAATTACCTCCTGTTGCAGTTCTGTCTGACAGAGATCCACCATGGAGCTGCAGAGGAGGGATGCAGATGTAGATGTAGAAGCTGCTGTAGATGCAGGAGCTTCCCAAGGCAGAACCAAGTCCAAGTGCCCTCCATTTCACAAGAGGCATCAGTAGGAGCTCAGAAACCTTCATAAAACAAAGCAGGGCTTGATTACAACACAGACAGAACCAGGCTCCCACTAAGTCCAGCAGAGTTTCTGTGATTATTATTGGACCACTGGGGTACCCAGAAGTCAGGGAATTTCAATCCCCACACACCCTCATTGAATATTGATGCCAGAGCCATAACAATAGTGGCTAATAATGCAGCTTTTGGCTGCCATGTGAATTACACATCAATATTAATGAAGCCTTTGTTAACAGCCACTTTTCTTTCCTTTCTGTGTCTCTGTCAGGGTTTTGGGGCTGGTTTATGCCAACAAGGCACACTTGGGTGTCAGCCCTGAGCAGGTCCCAGACATTTCAGGAAAGAGCTTTCTTTTGTGAAACTTCATTTCAATTAGAGTTTATGTCGTATCAAAGCAGCTTTAAATGGATATTTGTTCAGTTCTTTCCCCCCTGTAACATGTCATGTGTGTCCTTCCATTTCTGCCTATCCTTAGCACAAGGCTGTCTTTTATTTCAAAATGTTATTACAAGCAGCCTTTGTACACACATCCCAACACCATCACTCACCATTATGTGTGGTTCTCCTTCTCCCCAGAATGAGAGACACCAAGAAGAGGCAGAGTTTCTGTGAAAAGAAAAGGAGACAAGTATTTTCCAGCTGTGCAAGAAGCCCATGGCACAGGCTGGGGAGCAAGGTTCACCCTGAATTCTGCTGCTTGGAACAGGGAATTGTTGCGGTGCTTTGAACCACCTTCATATGAAATTTAAATGCAATTGCCAGAAGCATTACCTTATTAATAAGTAGTAGAAAAGAATCATTACTAATTATCTTGATCCTCATTTGCATTTTCTAAACATTTACATTATCTAATCTCACTGTGGAACAGATGCTTGCATCCTTTCCAACTCAGCTCCTTTCCAAAAAGGGGAGTACAAGACACCAGTAAATAATGGGTTGTTGCTTTGGGCTATTCCTCCCACATCCAGGCTCTTACTTAGGAAGGAACTTCATCAGCCACACCAGAAATAATTTCTTTAGTGAATGGACAGGGCATGGAGCCACAGGACAAGGAGCAGTGGCTTGAAATAAAGCAGGGCAGCGGTAGGTGAGACATGAGGAAGACGTTCTTCCCCATGAGGGTGGGGAGACCCCATCATGAGGTGGTGGAGACCCCATCAATACCTGGAGACATCCAAGGCCAGGCTTGCTGAGGCTCTGAGCAACCTCATCTAGTGCAGGATGTCCCTGTCACTGCAGGGGGTGGCACTGGATGGCCTTGGAAGATTCCTTCCAACCCTATGGCTCTATGATTCTACAAACACCAAACCACCCAGCACAGATAACCAACCTTATAGAATGCTGCACCAAATGATCCCATTTCACTAGTAGATCCTGCAAGACACCTTGCAACAAATTACCCCTTTAAAAGAAAGATTCAGTTGATTTGCACTGATCTAATTTAGAGAAGGCCAGGATAAAATCAATGTTTCACTTCTCACATCAATGAGGGAGCAACAAGGAGTGTAAGGAGGTCAACACAGACCCAAAGCTGACCAAATTACATTAAAATTCTTCTCAGATGAACTCTATTCTTCTAAGCTTAAGTTGAGCATGGTCTGATGCAATTTCTAGTAATCATCAAAAGCAAATGAAACCATCATCTAATATTTTCTCCCTTTTCAACAAGCCCTCCAAGTTCTGTGGGACAATCAGGCAGCTGGCCTCCAGCAAAACCATCCTTTTCATAGATGCCATCAGGTCCACCCAGTGAAGAAAAGCACAGGACAGGATGCTCCAAAAGCCTGTATCTGGAGTAAATATACTTTGAGTCACTACTTCTCATTCACTTCTCATTATCTGGTGAATTACTGTTGCAGATTTAGAGTAATTCAGCCCCTCCATCTCACTGTGTCTGGAAAATGGTGATAACATTTTGTTCTCCATGGGAAGCTTGAGGTTGAACTTACTGATGTCTGCAAAATATTCTGAGATGCTGCAATTCAGGCAATAATGTGAATGTAAAATGCCAATGTGTTTGGCTATTATCTTTAAATTCATCAGCTGCACCTGGAAATGTATTTTTATTAAGGGGAAGAAATAAGAGTTCTTCCTTATCCTGCACTACAAAATTCTTATGGCAATCTGTAGGGAGCTTCTTTAAGTTAGAACAGTTGTAACTTAAACTTGGAAAACTGAAAATATTCTGATTTCCTGGGACATAAATAAAAAATAAACACTTGAAAAGACAAGAGATAGAGAGAAGGTAGAGAGGTAGAGGTTAGGGAAGTAGGAAGGACATTTGGATCACAACCTGTAGAAGAGAAGGCTCAGGGGGGACTTCAGAGGAGCTTCTCAATATCTGAAGGAAGGGGGCTAGAGAAAGGCTGGGGAAGGACTTTTGAATAGGATTCAGGATGGTAGGACTAGGAGGAATGGATGCAAATTGGAAGAGGGGAGATTTAGGCTGGAGAGAAGAAAGAAATTCTTTGCTGTCAGGGTGGTGAGACACTGGAAGAGGTTGCCCAGAGAGGTTGTAGATGCCCCTCCAATCCCCGGAGGTGTTTAAGGCCAGGCTGGATGAGGCACTGAGCAACCTGGTATAGTGGATGGAACTAGATGATCTTTAAGTTCCCTTCCAACCCATACCATTCCATGATTATGTGCCTGCAATTTAATGAGTTTCCCTGAGCGTGGAGAGAACAGGATTTCTGATGACAGCCAGAGTTTTGGCACTAGGAGCTGCCCAAACCCACTTATAAGCTCTTTATCAATAATTTTCTTGCAGGATCACTCATATTTTAAGACTGTGTTTTACCTTTTTCTTGATTTCAGTGGCTCCCTGGAAGCCTGACTTCCCCCTCCATGCTCTGCATGAAGAGAAAAGGATTCCTGGATGAAGGCATTTACCCTGTTTTCATTTCCCATTCTCCTGGCCCCAAACAGAAAGAGGAATCTGATGACAAACAAACCCCAATGTGGGCTAAAACAATTCCCACTTATTATTCACAGCAGAGGTAGAGCAGGATTTCAAAGGCTGGGAGATGCCCTCAATTTGCATCCTGCTTCATTTGTCAGGAAATCTTCTTGCTGTGGGGAAGGCGTTTGCCATCCTGTTCTATTAGTCATTCAGCTAAAGCAAGACTTGTAATTAACACTTGTGATAATTAGGTGTTGGTTTGGTTTGGAATCAACCTCTGTGTTTTAATTAAATCTCAGGAACTGACAAAAACTGATAGGGGCTTTTGTTTAGCAAAATGATTAAGAGAGGACTTTTTTTTTTATCCTCTCTTTCTATAGAAGCCAGGCTATTTTCTACCCCGAGCAAGTAGGGAATGTTTCATTGTGGATTGAAAGGGACAATTTACAAATAATTATAATTTTTTCTATTTGATGTTAAATAGGAAACTAATTCCAGAAATAAATCACAGACCTGGGGATGGAACAAGATGATCTTTAAGGTCCCTTCCAACCCAAACCATTCTATGACCTTCCACAGACATGTTATCTTCATGACAACACCAGGATAGCCAAAAGGACCACGAATGACATACAACAGGAAGACAATGGAAGGTGGTTCATTGAATCATAATCATCTAGGTTGGAAGGGACCTTCCAGATCATCAAGTCCAACCATTAACCCAACTCTGATGAGCTTCATACCTGGACAAGGACTTGAAGGCACCCTGATGTCCTCATAGCAAGCTCAACCCATCTCAAAAAACTTGTCACACAGGCATTTTGTCCAGCAGCAGATAGACAAAGTGACCTGCCACCAGAGATTCAAGTGAGGAGAAAAATATCTCTTACACAAATGAAGCCCAGATTTGTAGCCCTGATTTTCTCTGAGAATATCTTAAAGCTCAGCACTGGGCTCCAAGTGGAACCTGGATGAAGAAACTGTCATCACAGGGAGGGTTTGAAAATGGCAGAAAAGGGGAGAAAATGTTTGCCTTGGAGGAGGTGATGTCATGGAGAAGTTTGGAGGGGCCGGAGTTTAAGAAAATCCCAAAGACCCTTTGATCACTGAGTGAGCAACATCTGAGCTGGCTCTAGATGATTCATGATAAGAAATGAGCAGAAGGGGAACAAATGAAATAAGATCATGCTGCTTAAACAAAATAAGCCCCTGCTGTAGTGCTCTGCCCAGGATCTCATCCCAGGCTTCTTTCTCAAAGAGAATGTTCATGGGAACATCATTATCTGCAGGCAGAACTAAAAAGCTTGAAATATAATTTTAAGGAAACACCAAGCCTTTCATTTCAAGTCTGAGAGGAGTCAGAATATTCCCTACTTTAAAATCAAAACATTGCAAAGGAATGTGCTAGGAAAAGTGATATAGGGCAAGGTCCTTTCCTAGAGACAGATCTTAAGCAAGTTTAGAGATCTGTATTTTCTGAAATCAGGCAATGTCCCACAGAAGAAAGCCAGAGCAGCAGAGAGAGTCAGGCTTTTACAGCAAAGTCACACTCCAGGACTCATTAAATGCCTTTTAAAGGGCATTTTGGTGGAAGCATGAAGCCCACAAAGAAAGCTGAGGAAACCACAATCATCACTCAGAGAGACTGTACTGCAGTGTCACAGAGGACTCCATTTACTTCCCTCCCCTCTCCCTCCCTTCCCACCCCAAAAGAGACATTAAATGCTATTATTTCATATGTACTCAGCTAGATTTCCTCCAATAATTTTAACTTAAGTTATAAATATGTCTATGATTTTAATTCTTGAGCAGAGCTAAGGTTTAGCTCATGACCAGAAAGCATTAAGTCATTTCCACCTTTGGGTGGGATCATTTTCACACAGAGAGGCTGGTGGTTGTCCCTCTCTCTTTCTGATAAGGTCTGTAAGAACCTCTGGTGAGGGCTTGGGCTTAGTAGAAAAAGTCCCAGATTTCCCACTCCTGGAAGAGACTGGCAAATCTCTCTGCTCATGCCTCATTTTGCCAACTTAAACCAACGTGAATAATGTCCCTACCTCACATAGCACAGGACCTGCCTGCTGGAGAAAGATTGTATTTTCTGGCTGTCCTGATTCTAACTTGACTTCCATTAGTTTTTTAAATCTCCTGTCTGGCTTTCCCCCCCCCCCCCCTGGGTTTTTTTTTTTTATTATTTTTTGAGG
>VZTY01014861.1:14202-26412 GCA_013400935.1 Turnix velox
GGTTTTTATTGTTGGATTGCTCTGGGGATGGGAGTGCTGTTGGCCCTAATACACAGCTTTGCACTCTGCATCTTCTCCTATCTTATCCAAACCAGATTTTCTTCCTTTTTCTCACTCCTTAGCACTTTATCTCTGCTTCCAAGTTATGGTCTCTCATCCTTCTTATCTCAAATTTATTACATCTATTTTTCTATAACATTTTTCTTGGTATTTTGACTTTCCTGTATTTTTCCTACTTTCATTTTCTTTTCACTTTTAGCTTCTTTCTTCTACACCTAGTGTTATTACAGTCTTTTCTTTTTTCCTTCTCTTTCAGTTCTCCCTATCATGGATAACTGAACTGAGGGAAGTAAAAAGAGTTTACATCAAACTCAGTTGAGTTTATCTGAGAACTGATTTCACCACGACAGTAATGCCCATTGTACATCTGTAAACTATTTGCAGTGGAGGCTGGGACAATTCTTTGCTTACTTTGACAATTCTTTGCTTACTTTGCCTTTTCCCTATGAGTTTAATGATCTTTATTTGACAGACTGAAGGAGTTGGGGTTGTTCATCCTGGAGAAGAGAAGGCTCAGGGGGGACCTCAGAGTGACTTCTCAATACCTGAATGAAGGGCTACAGAAAGGCTGGGGGAGGACTTTTAAATAGGATATGTGATGGAAAAACTAGGAATAATGGATGCAAATGGGAACAGGGGAGATTTAGGCTGGGGAGAAGAAAGAAGTTCTTCACTGTGAGGGTGGTGAGAAACTGGAAGATGTTGCCCAGAGAGGTTGTGGATGCCCCTTCCCTCAATCCCTGGAGGTGTTTAAGGCCAGGCTGGATGAGGCACTGAGCAACCTGGTGTAGTGGGAGGTGTCCCTGCCCATGGTGGGGTGTTGGAACTAGATGATCTTTGGGGTCCCTTCCAACCCAAACCATTCTCTGATTCTAAGCTGAGTGTATCCCTGTGTGCCTGCAGATCAGAGTCTTCACTTCCATTGTAGGCAGCAGTAGGAGGAATTAGCATTTCCTCAGCTCCTTCTAAGGCTCAGCAGATGAGACGGGTGTCAGAGAACTACAAAGTCCCTTTGGACAAGCTTCTGTGAGCAATAGATCCTTAGGCTTATTTGACAAGTGTTGTTTCTTCTCCTTTTGTTCCTCCTGTTGTCCTCTCTGGCAGGTAGAAAACGAGCAATTAAAAGGATCTTATGTGCCCCTGTACTCCATAAAGAGAGATGTGTAAGAGGCTGTCATTGTGTCAACCCATTTCTTCATCACTGCCTTAAAGACCTGTTTCTCATCTCCCAGCACAGCCATTAAAGGGGCAGAAACTCATTTCCCCTGCAATTTCTTATTCCAGGTCAAAGCAGCTCAAGATGCTCCACAGCTTCTGCAAGGAAAAGACCTCAAATAAATTAGAGCTCATTGAGCATTATTACAGCTTGTTGCCTATGGTATTTCCTCCTCCAGGGGTAAAGGAAATAATCTTGATTAAAGACACCCCCACTCCCCAAAAAATGATTTTTTTCTCTTTAATTCACTAATTGGTTAATCTTTTATGAGCTGAAGGAAGGCTGCAGCAGTGGCAGAGAGAGGTCAGTGCCAGAGCCACATTTCCTGTGCGTCCTCCTCCTGTGTGGGCTTTGTTTCCTGATGTCATTTCTGCATGAAAAAGGGTGAAAAATGGCAATCTCCAGTTTGCAGGAGCTCTGAGCTCCCCATCAGACACCTCATTTTCCCTGCATTAGTCACAATCAGACAGACAAGGCTCTGTCTTGTTGAGCTACATTTAGCAGTCTGTCTGAACAGCAAATTTCAATGACATCCAAATTACACAGACGCAGCCAGCAGGTTACACTAATGCAAACTAGGAGAAAAAGAATCAAGACCATTGATTTTTAAATTTTTTTTTATGGGGGGGTCTTTTCTCTGTCATATTCCCTTAAAGGCATTTACAGAGGCTTTTAAGATCTTCAGCGTTTTCACAAAGGAACAAATTATGTGCAAATACGACCCCCTAAGTCTTTCCTTCCCTGCTCAGACTGTTCAAGATGGAGATAAGGAAGAAGTTCTTTGGTGTGAGGGTGGTGAGACACTGGAAGAGGTTGCCCAGAGAGGCTGTGGATGCCCCCTCAATCCCTGGAGGTGTTTAAGGCCAGGCTGGATGAGACACTGAGCAACCTGGTGCGGTGGGAGGTGTCCCTGCCCATGGCAGAGGGGTTGGAACTTGATGATCTTGAAGGTCCCTTCCAACCCAAACCATTCTAGGATTCCTCCTGCACACTCATTATGTAGTTTTTATGCTACTGCAGGTTCCTTGATCCACTCTCCTGTACCATGTGGTCACTATCTCTGATGGAGGGAGACTGTGGAAAAGCCCATCTCTTGCGCCTGCCTGTGATAATCAAAACCTTACTTGTTAATTCCCTGCAATCCAAAGACGTCACACATCACCCTGCTCATTTTTGCAGCTGTTTCAGCAGCTCCATGTCATATTCTGGAATTTCCATTTCCAGACAAGATTCTGAAATAATCCTGTTGACAGTATATGATACTTTATCCTCATCTTTCATTATGATGGGATATTTTTTCTGATAGAAAGATTCCAGTTTGTAGATGCTATGGGTAAAAACAAAAGTAAGAACACCTTCAGAGACCTTTAAGAAACATAGAATGGTTTGCATTGGAAGGGACACCAAAGATCATCTAGTTCCAACCCCTCTGCCATGGGTAGGGACACATCCCACCACACCATGTTGCTCAGTGCCTCATCCAGCCTGGCCTTAAACACCTCCAGGGATTGAGGGGGCATCCACAGCCTCTATGGGCAATCTCTTCCACTGTCTCACCACCCTTACACCAATGAAGAGCTTCTTTCTTCTCTCCAGCCTAAATCTCCCTTCTTCCAATCTGCATCCATTACTCCTAGTCTTACCATCATATATCCTATTAAAAAGTCCTACCCCAGCCTTTTTGTACCCCCCTTTCCTTCAGGTATTGAGAAGCTCCTCCGAGGTCCCCCCTGAGCCTTGTCCTCTCCAGGCTTCCTTCTGTGAACCAGCTCCCTGCCAAAGGAATTAGGAAGGGATTTTCTAGCTGATCTCACCGAGCAGCTGTATAAGCTTTTTTAGGCATAGTTAGCAAACTACAAACTCATTAACTCCTACATATGGTCTTGTCACTTTCCATGCAAAGTGAGGCTCACACACACTCTCATTCTGGGCTGTGCAGATGCTTCCCATCAGAGCCCAACGTCTGTGCCATCAGGAGGGAAAGTGCCCCTGGTGGGGAGCCATTTGTGTTTGCCTCATTGCATTCCTCAGAGGCTCCCGAGGCTTCTGACATTTCAGCCTTCAAACTGACGTGCCCTGCTTTATTCCCTCCACCTCTGAAGAGGAAACAAAGCCTTTGTCCTTTCTTTTTGCCCATCCACTCAGGCACCATCCTTCCTTTTCTCTTCCCTCCCACAGATTATAGAATCATAGAATGGTTTGGGTTGGAAGAGACCTCAAAGATCATCGAGTTCCAACCCTCCTGCCATGGGCAGGGACACCTCCCACTGCACCAGGTTGCTCAGTGCCTCATCCAGCCTGGCCTTAAACACCTCCAGGGACTGAGGGGGCATCCACAGCCTCTCTGGGCAACTTCTTCCACCCTCACAGCAAGGAATTTCTTTTTTCTCTCCAGCCTAAATATCTCCTCTTCCCATTTGCATCCATTCCTCCTAGTCCTGCCATCACATATCCTATTCAAAAGTCCTACCCCAGCCTTTCTGTAGCCCCCTTCTTTCAGGGATTTAGAAGCTCCTCTGAGGTCCCCCCTGAGCCTTTTCCAGGCTGAACAACCCCAACTCTTTCAGCCTGTCCTCAGAAGTGAGGTGCTCCATCCGTCTCGTCATCTTCATGGCCCTCTTCTGGACCCACTCCAACATTCCAACACAATCAGAGGTCAGTGCTGGATTTCAGAGGAATTTTTTCCCCCTGTCATTGCAGGGTTTGGGATGAGTATGTGTCTCATGGGCAGGTAGACTTGGCTAAATGCTTTCCTTGTCCTTTTTCCTGCCCAGGAAGGCAAAACTATTTGCAAAGTACTAGGAAAAGTCTCATTCACCTCTCCAGGTCTCATTTACCTCTCTAAACCAGTTTAGGATGTCTTTCTCCCCCCTTTGAAAACACAAATACTGACCAGGTCTAATGGGAGGTGTCTCTGCCCATGGCAGGGGGGTTGGAACTAGATGATCTTGAAGGTCCCTTCCAACCCAAACCATTCTATGACTTCTGCCCTTTAGACTTACATTTCCTCCATCATTGATTTCTTTCTTCTCACCACTGTAACTTTACTTCTGTCCTATCCCTTTGCTGACCTTGCTGGAACATTATTGAAGTAAAGTCTCCAAATTCCTTAAGGTTTATATCTCTTCCTTCCTTCTTTTGCTTCCAGCTCTAGTCATCTTTTAACAATTTTCCTTTTGCACTGATTTTTTTTTTTCTTCTCCATCTCATTCGAATCACAGAAATAGCCTCTTTAAGGTATCTGCAAATTGTGCTGGTTTCCTGTGTTCCTTTTTAATCAAAACTTCAAGTTTATACCATTGCTATGGGCTCATGTCATCTCAGAGTCACTGCAAGATAATATAAAGATTGAGTTGAATTTGAATGAGCCTGAAAAATTAATTTGAATTACAGAAGCAGGCATGGTCGTCCTGTGAACATCTCTCTTACCCAATCAGTTCAGCCTCTGGATTTCCATTAAGGGAGAATTTGTGTAACTGGAGAAGACAGAGGAAAAGAGGAGAGATGTTTTGGTGCCTAGGAATTAAATAAAAAGTGGCACCTCCAGCAGAGGAAAAATTAAATTTAAAAAAAAGAAAAAGAGAGAAAACGACATTTAAAAAAGTTACCTGCTCTCAGCAGAGCCACGGGGATGATAAAAAGGGATTGGAGCGTCTCCCTGATGAGGAAAAGCTGAGGGAGCTGGGGATCTGCAGCTTGGAGGAGAGTGAGGGGTCATCTCAGTCGTGTCTATAAATATGGAAAGGGTGAGTGTCAGGAGGATGGAGCCAGGCTCTTCTGTGTGACCTGCAATAATAAAACAAGGGGCAATGGGTGCAAGCTGGAACACAGAAATAGGAAAAAAAACTTAGGGTGAGAGAAGAGTGTCCCAGGCTTCCCAGAGAGGGTGTAGGGACACCTACCTGGACACCTTCCTGTGGGGCCTGATCCTGGTGTTCCTGCTTCAGCAGGGGGATGGTCCCTCCAGGTCCCTCACAACCCCTCTCACCACTCCTAGCCCAGTCATCCTGGACCCTATCCAAAAGTCCTGCTCCAGCCTTTCTGTAGCCCCCTTCCTTCAGGGATTGAGAAGCTCCTCTGAGGTCCCCCTGAGCCTTCTCCAGGCTCAACAACCCCAACTCCTTCAGCCTGTCCTCAGAAGGGAGTTGCTCCAGCCCTCTCAGCATCTTTGTGGCCTCCTCTGGACCTGCTCCAACAGCTCAATGTCCTTCTTCTCCTTGTTGCTCCAGAACTGGACACAGTAACTCCAGTTGGGGTCTCTTCAGAGCCCAGTAGAGGAGCAAAATCCCCTCCCTTGACCTGCTGGTCATACTCCTCTTGATGCTTAGCCCAAACTCAGTGACAAACCCGTGTTTCACAACCAGAAGGTCTCATTCTAATTCCTGGTGAATCACAAAGAAATGCCTGGCTTTTTCTGCTATTATATAATAGCTCTTTATCAGTCCCACAGTATCCCATTTAATACTTTCAAAAAGCTTTGTGAAAAAAACAAGTATATACTGATATGCACATTCTTTAGGAACAATTTAATTTTATCATCCTCTTTTTTTATCACTGGAGACAGCACGACACAGAAAGCAGAAGTGATTCACTCTCTGTCTGATATTTCAAAGAAATTTCAATTTCCCTAAAATCAGAGGTTCCTGAAAAAGTTGCTTGACTGTGAACAATTAACTTTCTCTTCCCCAAATGAAAGAGGTCTTTCTAAATTTTGGGGTGGATCCTTTTAGGAAAAGGCTTGCCCAGAAGCAATAGTTTACAACTCACTCCTTGCAAATTTGCAAGATTGAATGTACAACTTGGTGCTGGAGCACAAGTCTTAGTCATCATCCTCCGTATATGAAGAGTATGAACAACCCACAGTCAGCACAGAAAAATCCTTTTTCATGGAGGACACCAAGTCTGTGGCTGGAATTGGAAAGAAAAATTAAAATCCAGGCTCAAAAAGAGGGTATGAGATACTCTGGGTGCTGTGGTTTCTCCTTGTGCCTCACAAAAAATAATAGTTATCTGTATTAACTTTGGTGAAAAAACACATCTTTTTCTCTTTAAACAGTCAAATTAAATCTCTTGCTAAGCAAACATTCCCATTTACACTTGGTGGATGACCTTTAGTAAAAAGAAGAGGTCACCTGAATCACATCATCCATATTTGAATGATTATATAGGACTTATTTCACACACAGGTCCCCAGGGTAATTATTTCACATCAGAGCCAGCAAAGTTTAGTATCTGCATGCAATATGTATTTACACTTCATGCCAATGCATTAAATAAAATTCTATCACATTCTGCTTTTGTCTTTGGGTTTTCCTCAGCTCAAAGACAGGGAGAACATGATTGGATTGCCAATTCCCCCTGAGCCTCAGCTGCTCTCTCCTGCTATTGCTGAAACAGCTAACAAAGATTTGACCAAAACTGGAAAAAAACCCTCAACTATGGAGTTGAAATATTTTTGGAAGGATGTACAACATCTTCCACAAACACTCTGTCATAAATAGAAAGGAAAAAAGGGAAGGTAATGCATTGTTATACCATGAATGGGCAGACAGACACGTGGGGGGAAAGCAGAAGAACGTAAAACTTTAAAGAAACCCTTAGTTAAGGGAAAGAGCTGAGAAGTCTTACTTAAAGGTCAAGTTCTGATGGAAATTGATGGATATTCTTCTAAATGATGTATGAAACTCAGTGCAAAAAAACATGAGGAGACACAAGATGAATCATACAATAGTTTGGGTTGGAAGGGACCTTAAAGATCATCTAGTTTCACTCCGTCCTGCAATTTTTAAGGAGCCTGAGATGAGGATTTTCAAACTCCTGGATCCCTGGAAGTCCTGAGTCCACAGGGCAAACCCATCAGAACAAAAGTACAGTTGGGTTAAAATATATCAATTTCTTTTTGTGAGGAACATAGAATAGTTTGGGTTTGATGGGATCTTAAAGATCATTGAGTTCCAATCCCCCAGCCATGGGTATATAAATGTATATAAATGCAGCAATTTCACATTTTTCAAATAGTTTCTCCTGAGTAGGAAGCAATAAAATAGGAGTTTAGGAGGATCTCTCTCTGCTCCACATTTCTCCATAGTTTTCAGAAATGTCCATGTGGAAATAGCATTATTTAAAAAGCAAAGGGTTTTCTGGGTTTTTATCTCCCTTTTTTTTTCCAATGGAAATTAAAGAGGAAATAGGAAAGGAAAAAAAAAGAAAAGAACAATAGGCAGAAAAAAGAGTGGAAAAAAGAGCAGGTCTGTTGAAAACAAGTTCTTTTCCTGTTCTGGAGCCTCTCAATATAAGAAGGACATTGAGCTGTTGGAGCAGGTCTAGAAGAGGGCCATGAAGATGATGAGAGGGCTGGAGCAGCTCCCTTCTGAGGACAGGCTGAAGGAGTTGGGGTTGTTCAGTCTGGAGAAGGCTCAGGGGGGACCTCGGAGGAGCTTCACAATACCTGAAGGAAAGGGGGGTACAGAAAGGCTGGGGTAGGACTTTATAATAGGATATGTGATGGCAGGACTAGGAATAATGGATGGAAATTGGAAGAGGGAAGATTGAGGCAGGAGAGAAGAAAGAAGTTCTTTGCTGTGAGGATGGTGAGACACTGGAAAAGGTTGCCCAGAGAGGCTGTGGATGCCCCCTCCATCCCTGGAGGTGTTTAAGGCCAGGCTGGATGAGGCACTGAGCAACCTGGTCTAGTGGGAGGTGTCCCTGCCCATGGCAGGGGGGTTGGAACTAGATGATCTTTAAGGTCCCTTCCAACCCAAACCATTCTACAAATCTATGAATTTGGGTCTGACAAGGTTACCTCCAGCACAGCTGTAGCATTAACACCACATAGGCACTTGGACTTAAAAGTAACTTTCCTCTTAATTCTTCAAAGTCCTGCATTTCCAAGGGGCTCTATGCTATAGACTCATTGTTAATTTCTGAAGGGTGAGAGATTTCAGAGGAGGATGCTACAGAATTTCCTGGAAGCGTGTGGACTAATTATCTTAAATTCAAATTGTTTCGTAAAATCAAAGGGGAATTAAGATTCTAATTTCTTTCTCCTCTTTTGTTTTCCTTCATTATTTGACAAAGCCTAGAGACTAATCCCATCTTAAACATGAATATAAAATAGACCTAACAGATGTTCTGTCTGCTACAAAACTTTATTTAAGCAGGCACGGGCTGCATGTAATGTGCACATGAAGGTCAAAGCTTGGCGGATAAAAATACAAAGCCCCAGCCCTATTTAATTATTTTCACTCCTAATTTTTTTTAAGTGAGTTTAGTGAATGATTAATGGTGTTGGCTCCAAGCAGCAAAAGGCTGGCAAGGACCCTGCCAACACCAGCCTTGCAAAAGTCCCTCTGTCCTGACCTGCTGCACCTTTTCTATTCCCATTCCCCATCCTCCTGGAGCAGATGCTGCCAAATGGGCTCCTGGTTTTTCTGGAATGAAGCTGGAAAAGACATTTGGACTCTGAAGTCCCAGATGCTTTTCTGTTGCTGCTGTCAGGTGGAAGCAGCTGGATTTGGGGTTATGGCCTTTATTCAGGTGGATTTTGTTCTACAAGGACTGTGTGTGTTTTAGCTGTAGCCTTTTGCTGCAGGGTGAACCTGGTTGAGGAGCTGAGGGGTGGTTCTGTAGGGCTTTGCTCATCAGATACTTCCCAGTGATTCTTGTCCAGAATTTTGGGCAATTCACAGAATGTCAAGGATTGGAAGGGACCTTGAGAAATTGCTTTCACATACCTAAAGCAACTTTGAAGGCACCAGCCCCACCTATTTCACTCCTCCTGCTATTCCCAACCTTCTGCCCTAGAGAAACTCAGAAGTTGGAACAGCTGCTGGCTACAAGTAAGTGTTGATGTGCACTAATTTTAGAACCAAAAGAGCAAAGGAGCTGGGCAAGATGAGCAAGGGGTGGCCTCAGAGGTCAAGAATAGCATCAGAGAAATGGGACTGCTTCTGCACTTCCACCCTGCTTTCTGCTGAGTGTCTTTTGTTTTTCAGCCTGTTAATTGATAGGAAGGCAAGATATAAGATAAGAGGATCGATTGAAGTTGACTTCACCTTTGGTGCTGGACATCACAACATTTGGCAAGAAGAACTCATTTATCTTTATCCTGATCTCACTGAAGTATCACCAGCCCGTTTGCACAGCTAGAAATACAATCCCTGGATTACATTCCAGAGTTCAAACTCTCTTCATCCCTTTTGCACTGTAACTGTTCAAATAAAAGAAAAAAAGAAAAGAGAAAACCAGGAGCAGCTGTTTCTAGGGGCTCCCAGCTGAAGCCACCACACTTTCATTCAGAATTCATAACTGTCAAAAACCAGTGCAATCTGATTCAAAAAAATGTGCTGAAGCCAAGTCGAGCCTGTATGGAAATGTATTGCTGTGCCTGTTATTTGCTATCCTGTGGTTAAATTTTAAAAACATACTTTTCTGGATTTAATTACATAGAATCACAGAATGTCAGGGACTGAAAGGGACCAGGAGAGATCATCCAGTCCCTTCCCCCTGCTGGAGCAGGAACACCAAGATCAGGTCCCACAGGAAGGTGTCCAGGTGGGGTTTGAATGTCTCCAGAGAAGGAGACCCCACACCCTCTCTGGGCAGCCTGGAACACTCTTCTCTCATCCTCACCAAGTTTTTTCTCCTGTTTCTGTGGAACCTCCTGTGTTCCAGCTTGCACCCATTGCCCCTTGTCCTGTCACTAGAGGTCACAGAGAAGAGCCTGGCTCCATCCTCCTGGGTGAGACACTGGAAGAGGTTGCCCAGAGAGGCGAACTAGATGATCTTTAAGGTCCCTTCCAACCCAAACCATTCTATGATTCCCCTCTGTTTGTCAAAGTGGAAAAGATCAGCAGTTTGCTTGAAATATCTTAAAAGTACAAAAAAGTCTGCAAAACATTAGCAAAGTTCCTTTCCGTGGGGGTGGATTTAAAATAACTTTTATTTCTCATTCCGGTACATGGAAACCCTCAAAGTGTCTGGCAAAGCACTTGCAACAGCCCAGGAGTATAAGCCCCAAACAAACAGCTGCTGGAAAGACAGAAGAAATTTAGGGAGCCATGAGAAAATTCACAGGCTCTAGCACTTTGATGCACCCCAAGCAGTGAAACAGTTAAGGTATTTCAGCAGGGCACAAAATAACCTCATTATCATTTCTAATACAGATCAATACTCAACACTGCCCTTTGAAAAAACACACTCTGCTTGCTGGGCCCTGCATTTATTGTCATCCCTGCATTAGCTCCCTGACATGAGAGCTTTCACATCAGCCTTTGCTTGCTTCTCCAACGTGCATCTCCTCCCACCCCCCCAAGTTTGATCTGTGTATTCCTCTGTCCAATTGGGAGAAAAAAAATAATGCAAATTAATATGTATTGATTTTTTTTTTAATTTTTTTTTTTCCTGGTGACATTTTGTCTCTGCTCCTGGTGGCATTAGAGGGACCCTCCAGTGGAGACTAATGGCCCAGGCTCTGTCCCAGGTGGATGCTGAGCATTGTTTGAGGGATGTGATTGGTGTGAGAGCCCTCTCCCTCCCCTCTCCCCAGCATGTGGTCCTGAGCCCAACATATGCTTCCTGCTTGCTAAATTTGTCTCCAATAATAAAAAACAGGATTTCTTTTCAATTTCAGCCCCGTGCCCAATTTATCAAGCAAAATAACATCAAGGCTTCAAAAGGCTGGGGCTGGTAATCTGCTCCTGCATTGGATTAGTGGGAAGAGGTGCCACGCAGTGAATAGAGAATTACCAAGATAATATCTTCTGCTCCACCATGAAAAGAGGGGGGGGGAGAAATCATATGTGTATGTAGGGTGGGTGTGCATGTGAATTCTCACCCATTATTAGGGCCCCTCCTGCACAGAGCTGGGAATTGCAACCTACAGCTCTCTGAAATGAGCTGAAAAAAACAAAACAAAAAAAACCCTCCAAAAATAAAGCAGGAGGAGGAGAATTGAAGGCACAGCAACAATGAGATCCTGCTATTTGTTCTTTTCATTGTAAATGCTGATAAAATGCATTAGCCCCCCCCAGGGACTGGGGGTATGCAATGGCTTGGGGATGTTTCATTCATGCTGCTGGAGGAAAAGACCAGCTTTCTGGCTGGTTTTTGTTTGTTTTTAGTTTGTTGTTTTGGATTTTGTTTGTTTGTTAGGGATTTTTTGGGGGCTTTTTTTTTTTTTTAAGAAGACTGAACCATGAGAATAAAACCCCACCCTCTCAATTAACACAACAACTCAATTGAAAGGATCTTTTCATTGTTTGCTAAGAAGATAATGAACGGTGCCACAGATAAATTTAACTCTCCTCCTGACAGTACATTATAATAAATAAGATCAGGCAATAATGGGAAGAGCCAGCTTAATCATATTAGAATACAACATGCAAAATATTTAACTAAGATTTGCTTGTGAAAAGCAGATTAGACATATTAAAAGCCTTTTGCTTAGTGTAGGCAGATAAAATTTGCATAACTGACATGGGATGTATTCTCTTTCCACAAAGATTTTTTGATTTATCTGGAAATCATAATCATCTAGGTTGGAAGGGACCTGGCAGATCTCTCTAAATGCCTTGTATTTAAATCAGAAAAGGGGGGAAAAATAAATTTGTCTTTCTTGATAGAATGAATCTGTGACAAATCAGGCTCCTTTATCTCATAGAATCATAGAATAGTTTGGGTTGGAAGGGAATGAGTTTCAGAACACATGGACAAAAAATTTTGGATGCCTTGAAGATTCAGTTTGTCCCCTGTTTGCAGCAGGGGTTTTCAAAAGTAGCTTTTCCTAAACAAAGCATTAAATAAAGCAACATGGAGCTGATGCTTTTGCACCTGAAAGGGGAGGAAGCTGGGGAGAGGCTGTTTGCCAGGACATGGAGACACAGGATGAGGAGCAGGGGTTTGAAACTAGAGCAGAGCAAGGTTAGATGCAACAT